>NQII01006563.1:0-27391 GCA_002778355.1 Clitarchus hookeri
TTTAATAATTTTAAAACTAACTTTGAAGTCAAAATGAATAACACAAATACATTCAAAATCTACGTATTCTCCTTCCGTACAAAATAAATATTTTCTGCGCTGAAAGATTATCGGCATTTTAAAAACCATAGGCTTATATGTGGTAAAAAGGGAGGGAAGGTTATTTAATTCACACCAAATTCAATGCCTGTCGCGTAAGAGATTAGCAATACTGTAATAATATATCAACCAGAGAACGCCAGTGACTCAGTCAATGTTACTTATTTTATATTTATTCAAAATTATCACCTTCCATGGCTCCACAGTACACTTCAGCGGACACCAAGGTTAGGAATATTAATATAATCGTTTTAAGATGTGTACATTTCTTTGTTATTCAGGACAGCGTGAAATCTATATTTAAAATCTGCTAACTTTCCTTTACTTAACCTTGGCGAAATATTTTCTTTTCCACAAACACAAATGATTTGCTAAACACCCGGGCCACGTCTTTAATAAGTAAACATCTATATCTCACGAAGGTAAAAAAAATGCAGTTCAACATGGCCACCAACCACAGTTTCTCACACTCCCCACAAAACCAAAGAAAACTATACACTATTATTTTCTTATAAAATACATATTTCTAATGATATATTATTTTTAACGATCTAAAAATATAAGGCTTACTATTCGTGTCTTTAAGTAATGCTTTTTAAACAGATTTGAGCAATTTTAAAAACGAGTACTTCTAGTAATATTTCGTTTGTACGTTGTCGACCATGCGCAGAGTCACTAACGCTCGTCTAGCTTGGAGTGGGGAGAGTCGGTAAGCCGAAGATGCCCGAATGTGCTTGCCTTCGAAACGANAATGCTTTTTAAACAGATTTGAGCAATTTTAAAAACGAGTACTTCTAGTAATATTTCGTTTGTACGTTGTCGACCCTGCGCAGAGACACTAACGCTCGTCTAGCTTGGAGTGGGGAGAGTCGGTTTCGGCTTCTACGGGCTTACACGAACGCTTCGAAACGACTCCGTACTCTGAATACCAATTTCATGACTACTTAGTTTTCGTCGGCTGAGAGAGAGTGGGTTCGTGGTGACGTGGGCCGTTCCCGACGAAACTTAGAATAAGCCCCCTNTCGTCGGCTGAGAGAGAGTGGGTTCGTGGTGACGTGGGCCGTTCCCGACGAAACTTAGAATAAGCCCCCTGGTAATCTCGCAAGTTCTTTCGGTGACACGTTAGACTTCAACAATCTATGTACACGGTTCGCAGAATCAAACCATTAAAAATTCACTCCATGTATGGCGTGTTTGGTTGTTTCCTAAATATATCATGTATCGCGAGCGTTTTACACTTCTGCTGATATAATGAAAGTGTCTTATTTTTGGTTAAATTGAACTTTTACTTACATTTTATATGTGAATGTTAATGTCCCATTAATAAATAATTAGAATGAAAACAGGGGCAGAAAAGACTTATTACTGGTAATATCAAGTAGGAAATAGTTTTCATGTTAAATGTCATTAAAGTACGGGCGCACAAATGCTGTGCGTTTTCTCTTTGGTGCAATTTTCCAGACTTAGTTAAGCTTTGTTTGCACGAGGTGGAGGAATAGCCTGAAAGTATAACTTTAGCAGGGCTTCAGAAAAGTTGGAAGAAACCGCGAGTGGACTATACTCGATTGTCCTGTTCATGATTGGACCCCAGCTGTTTGGAAACGCCCTGGAAGGCCCTTCAACCAATAAAGAAAAAATAATAACAATTGTGGATAGTGTGTTTCATGTTTTGAAAATGTAATATAACGTAAAGTAATTATAGTACTCACAAGGGAACATTATTAATCACTTCATTTCCTTACACGGCCTGAATTTTTATACATATCAGATGCTGGACGAAATACTGGAATGTGTTGATATTCTTATTAGATTTTTAGCCTTGCTTTATAGTCCGAAATGTATGTATTAAAAATTACACATTTCTCGAAATTAAAATTGGGTGTGTATATTATTTAAACCACAAGTATTTCATAGCGCATTGAAATAACTGATATATAACGTAAAAGTTTCTTTGGGCTACAAGAAAAAAAAAATGAAAATATGCTTTAGATCGTAAATTTTTAGTGTCGTCTGGCACCCTTTTACGAGGTCGTTTTAAAAACCTCGTAAGATTTGGGAAGGTCTCCCTGGAAATGAAATGTTTTTCACTGCTGCGCGTTTGCTGCGAAGAGCTGATCTCGGCTGAAGTATTTCCAGATTGCTGCTGGGTAATCAGTGGACCTATTGACTGCTTTTGAACGACTTTCCTGGGCAATGCGGCCATGCTTTGGCGAAGACTGGAAGCAACCTTATCTCTATTAGTCTGTGTGTGTGTGTGTGTTTGTGTTTACTCGTATAGTAAAGTTTGAAGTAAAATCTTCCAGAAACTATACAATCAATTTTACTTCTAGTCGTTCACTTTACTGTGCTGTCCAAACTACATATGTAGGAAAAGTTTTTTATTCCCCCAAAACTCTAATAACAATTAATCGGTTTAAATAATATTTCCGTTAATCGAATCAGTCATACATGTGATGTTCATGGTAAAGTGAGCATTTTTGAAATTACAGTTAACTGTGAACAGACTATAGTATATTACGCGTTGTTGTGTCCACATTACCTGTCTCTTTTTTTCCGAGAGATAATACGAATAACGTTAAAACAGTCCACAAGTTAAAAAACTAAATGGAGTGATTAAGGAACAGAAATTTGCACAGTGGCCTATCAAGTGGTTTCTGCACCTCCTCAGGGATAATTCACAGGGAGCTCGACTCAAGACGCAGGATAGTTGAAGTGCCTGGACACGACAAGCAGTGGTAAACGTCTTGCCGTGACCAGACGTTGTCGCACATATCTAGTTACCAAACAGTGTAACGTTAAAGTAAAATATCCACTGGAATATATATATATATATGACCCCTGCAAAGACAAATCAGATGAGAGTGCGATTTAATGTGTACATTATTTACATGTGCGCCTGTATGAACTGTGAACTGATTTTGAATGCAGAGTGTTAATTTGCCACGTTTTCCGGAAATAAGTGATTGTTTTTATACAACTACGGAGTTTGGGACTGGAGTATCATCTCTGCGACGTTAAAAATGGTCTCCGTCTGCGGCGACGCATCTCTGCTAACAATTCGCAAGGCTCTTATTCCTGTTCCTGAATAAATTTGGCTCCCGTGAGGCAGAGAAATCCCGGAAGTCACTTTCTGCGCTATTCCTGTTTTCAAACAACCTTTTAAACAGGGAGCTAATTAGATGCAGTAACATGTGGTGACGAGCCAACAGTTTAAGCTGATTTCCACCCCCTGCTCCGCCTGTTCATGTGGCGCAGTTCAATTTGTTTTCAACTTCCATGTTCGCCGTATTGGCTCTCAAGACCTCATTGTTGAGCCGTCCAAACATCCCCACTCCACTCTCCTGCTCGTTATAGATAGTCGAAAATATGTTAACTGGAAACTTTGGACTATTGTGCAAGTTATNCCCACTCCACTCTCCTGCTCGTTATAGATAGTCGAAAATATGTTAACTGGAAACTTTGGACTATTGTGCAAGTTAGATCAGATTGGTGCGTAGATTCTTACTCATATTGGAGACTGCGGTCACCGACACGAAATTTGTCGAACCAGCGACGCACAATCCGTTCTGAAGTTGAAAACGTGCTTTGGATTATTTTCTACGGGCTATTCACGGTAAAGTGAGCATTTTTGAAAGCCCTCTCATTTGGAATAATATTGAATAAAGTGCAATGGAATATACACACTGTGTTTGTTACTTATATGGCAATATTTATTTTAAAATATGGTAAAAGGATAACAAAATGGCTTAAAGGAAAAAGTAAATAGGGCCTCAAAAGTGCTTACTTTACCGTGAACAGCCTATAAGGTGAAAATTGTTGTAGTTTTGCGTCCTTGAAAATCTAATTAAAAATTGTAGTTAATAGAAAGTGTCGGAAAGTTTTTAAAACATAGGAATTACCTTATAAACTTTGTTTGGAAATTTGAAGATATTAATCCTGTGAAAATTTGATTGGCAATATCTTCTCTCCTCCCCTTAAAATATTTCGCTAGTGATGACTTGTTATTTTGGGCTTTATATTTTGTAATGGTATTCCGTAATGCAAGTTTCACAACAATCAATTAATCATGTTGTGGAAAGTAACAAGAAAGAAAAGTCTTATTTTGGAAATCGCCCAGGTTAGCCGTTTTTGTGACAATCACGTGTTTAATTTGATAAGTGTGTACCAATGCCTCATTAGTATGCAGCCAGGTTTGCTATGTTGGTATGCCATAAAGTAGAAAGTGAGCTGTGCCTTAAAACTGTCAAATTCCTTATTATTGTGTAGTTAAAAATCTTATTAAACGTCCCTGCAAGTAAAGCTGGCAAATGTGTTGACTTAAATAATGTAACAATGCTCTATTAAGTAGGCAAGAGAGGATAAAGGTTAATTGAATAAGGCTATGGTTACAGAATATATTAATATTTTGATCCCCAAATTTCCATACATAAAAAACTGCGGACTTGCTCCAGTACATCAATATTACCCTACAATATTACAGTTTTTTATATTTTGTCATATCAATCAGCTACACATAAGCCTTTATGTGATGCTCCAAGGAATAATCTAGGGGGGTTATTCTCGACAACCTCCAAAGTCATGTACTGAGCCACCTGTGAAATTCCATCACTGTGTATGCTCTTAATCCAGGTATTTCCATACTGTAAGACTAAAGTATACTGGTGCGCCGTCGTGTATGCAATCATATTACTTAAAGTAGGTGAAGTGATACATGTTTTCAGTAACTTTGATAGTAGGCTTTATTGAGGCACTCGGAGAAGATGTGTGGGCCAGATAACATGACGCATACGATGTCTTCCCAAATGTTTACCGGAAATGTGATTTACGAAAGACAATGAAGTTTAATGTGTGCCTACATGTGCTCGTTGTGATTAGTTATCTACGCCATAAGTTCTGAATGACGTTTCATTAGTGAAGAGAACTATTGTTTCCTGCTTACCGATTTAGGAACAACTCAGATAGGCTTATAGTTACTCTCAAAGCAGTATGCAACTCGCTATGGATTGTAGTCAGTTTAGCCTAGCAGAAATACGTTACGTAATGATGCGCAGATTTTCAGCCACGCAGTCCAAAATATATTCCTTGTAACCTAGCTGACGGCCGTCGGTGGCGTACCTTCTTACGCGCACACATCAGGTTTGACGCAACGATTCATATGTAATGAATATTTGAGTGTTAGGTAACCAGCTCTGTAAATTGGTCTGCTTTTCTCCAACGGTCAACAGCTGCATTGCATAACATTTCTTAATGAGTACTACATAGAACTGCCTGTGTACACTACCAACATTATTTCTATGACTGGCTGCGTTCGGAGCTTCATTAAACGCCAGCAAGTCTAACGTGGCCCTATCCTAGCGCTCACCGTAACAAATTGTGTATCAATAATTCATGTTGGTATGAGATAGTCATGCCAGAAAGTACGAAACTAAAATTGTCTTCCTGCCCACGTATGTCTACTACATGTTTCAGTCATCCGCGTACCATTATATAGAAACTAAACTTGTTATGTATACACATCACGAAATGTTTACAATACTTTTGACAAGTAATATTTTAACACTGTTCTAGATTATTAATTGATATTTAGAAATGAAAACACTTAATGCCTCCATTCTCGTAAGTTAACTTTATTGTGGCGACTACGGTTAGGTATCTAAAACTGTATAATGGAAACGCGAAAGATAATCCTCATACCAGCACATACTTTCTGCTGCTTGGTTGTATGCCTCACAATATACATCTTCTTTATTTTCGTCAATTTTAAGACAGCAATTTAGATTATGTGAATTTTTAATCAGTGGTAATTATTTCGGTGTCAGTGAAAATATTTTAATCTTAGGACCTGCCATCAATCCCTAATAACAGCCTTCCATTGTGGTTGAGCTGTTATAACACATATCTCAAACTGGGTTGCTCTGTGAGGAAGTTAACACCCGTTAACCTAAATATTAACGTTCTCTCTCTCTTGAAACCTGTGCCAACAAAAGCATATTATTATTGGCCATTTCGTTTTCATTATCAACGAGGTATATATTAAATAAATTATTTATATTAACATCCTTTAAAAGTGCGTACCAATACAACGGTACAGTATACAAAAATTGAAAAAAAAAAAAATGTTATGAAAGATTTTGTCGGCCAACAGTTTACTTCTACTTTTATGTATGTTAATATCTGTAATACATTAAGTGCAAACCACACAACCATTAAAACCACTATCCACAAGTAGATAAATAAAAATTTTTTAAAAATGCCTATAGCTCTCTATCGATTGTCTAGATATTTACTGTAATATTGTCCTCAAACCCCCAGTTTTTCTCTACTGACAACATCGTGGAGTGATCGCATTAGATTTCTACCCAACTTGCAGCAACANCTCAAACCCCCAGTTTTTCTCTACTGACAACATCGTGGAGTGATCGCATTAGATTTCTACCCAACTTGCAGCAACCCCAGCTAGGCTAAGAACAATCACTTGTAGGTTAAGAGCAGTTCCTTGTTGAGCACAGTAAAGGCGATAGCTTCAACACACCACGCCATAAGTTCAAAATGGAGTACAGTACCTTGTTTCCTTCGGCGCATATGGTAAAATACTGTTTTTACCCCTTAAATGTAGATGCCTGTATTCATACAACAGCGGTGAATAATCGGCCTTTATGAACAGCAGAACTCACCGGCAGCTGGTAAGAATTTGTTGACAAATGGGGCTAGGCGACGCGACGTTCGGAAACGAGGCAACCAGAGCCCCGATGTACGATGAAATCATGTTCTCCATGACAAAGGTCCCAATCAGCAATGAAGGACAGTTCACTTCTATCAAAACAAACTACAAAACAGTTCACGATTTTTAAATTGTCTCACGATTGTATTTATATTCTCTTGCCGCATGGCTCGTGCCCACGGCATTAGTTTACTTTGTAATTTTTTTCATCTATACAACTTAGCAGCAGTAAAACAGAGAAATTTTGTATCTGACATCAAATTATTAAAAAAATATTAACTGGAATTTTTTTCACTCGAAGAAACTGTTATCTCATACAATGCGTACAAGTTGAACACAATGTTTGGTACAAATATAAAATTATTAATTTTTTTATATCTGACACCCTAAGACCCACCTACCTGCATGAAACTATTTACGTTTTATTCCTCAACATATACATCCTTTTATATTAAAATAATCATTTGATTAAGTAGAGTTGTATTAACTGTCTTACTGGCAAAACAGCAGTCCGATATTGGAAAACGAATAAGAGTGGTTATCGTGCAGATGACATGCACACTCCAAACCTACAAAATGTAATGTGCATCAGAAACGCTTCGTTACCGATGCGGTGCTGAGATAATTTTGAGCTTAGGTATTGTGGTGGATCACGAATAACGTGGTGGTTTTCATATGCCGAACGAAGTCGCAGAGATGTGAAGAATACAGATGTGAAATACCATCTCATGTCGTGAACTCCAGCCACACGCTGCTCTAGCAAAATGGCGTCGCCCAGCCAATAGGGAACCTTTAGCATCATGTAGTGGCCTATGAGCCACAAGATGCGATCCCAGAACCTCGTGCAGCCAATGAGAGGATGGGTATGCGAACATCAACAGAACCGCCACGCCATTTCGTTTCTTTGTATACTTTATTCGCAGTTTATTCAAACTTTTTTTTAAATCAAACCTTTGAAAAATCACCCCATCTATAAAGTGTATGGTTGTTTCCTAAACACGCCATCTATCATAAGCGTTTTATACTTGTATTAATATAAAATAACACGAAAGTACGTTATTATTGATAAAAAGAGAATTTTATTTATATTTTATTTAAAAATTATAATATTAATTTTAAACTAAAATTAATAAACAGGGATAAAATAGGCGTGTTGGTAATGCCCGGTAAAAAATTGACTTATGCAAAATATTAGAATGAGTGCGCACGAATGCGGTGCACAGTCCTATTGGTGTAATTTTGTAGACTAGGTNGACTTATGCAAAATATTAGAATGAGTGCGCACGAATGCGGTGCACAGTCCTATTGGTGTAATTTTGTAGACTAGGTTAAGCTTTGTTCGCATGAGGCGGAGGAATATCCTGGAAGTATAATTTTGGCGGTTGCTTCAAAAAAGCTGTAAGTAACCGTGAATTGACTATATAGTTGTCTACTCTGTGCTTGGACGACTGACGGTGCGTGTGTTGGAGCCGCCGGCCTGCCATCGCAGAGGGCATGCCGAGGGCCTGAAAGGCTGGCGGTGTCGAACAATCGCGAACTGCGCCGGATTTAACGATCCCCGGCTTTGACAAAGCCCGCTCGGGGTCGGGACAATGCGCGTTCTTCCATCAGCGGCGCCCGCTCCCACATCGAGCAGGTGAAGCGATTCACAGGCCGCACGCCAAAATATGACGCTGCCTTTATTTTTGTCTTATATATAAATATACAGTGGCTCACATAAATATTAGGCCACCTATGATTATCGCAGTTTCATGGCCTTATGTAACATTAGTAACGAAGATAAACATACATAATATTGCACAATCATTCTTGTGTGCTTTAAATGAAATATAGCGGTAACCAATAACGGAAATGTGCAATGCAACATAACAAACAATATTGTCATCACATGCTGCATAAGTACGCCACTTTAATATTCGGCCATCATCATTCACACACAAACATAATCGTCTTTGAAAACTAAATACACAGTTTTTTTAGTACCTGGTAGCATGGCCATTCTGTTTAATTACTTCTCGNATAATCGTCTTTGAAAACTAAATACACAGTTTTTTTAGTACCTGGTAGCATGGCCATTCTGTTTAATTACTTCTCGCAGGCGTTGTGGCGTATTAACAATTATTTTCCTGGTACATTTGGAGCCAATCTTTCTCCATCATTCCTTGAACCTTTTCTCTAATTCTTTTGTGGACCTAATTGTTTTAGTAAGCAGTATTCTTTTGAGTTCATCCCACTGATTTTCTATGGGATTCAGGTTGGGTGATTGAGGAGGTGTGTTAAAGACTTTCGGACAGTTATACAAAAGCCAGCTCTTGACAATATATGACTTTTGTTTTGGGTCATTATCTTGGTAGAACTTAAACGAACGTGTTCTTAATGCCCAGATTATCATCCCTCTTGTGTAGGTTTGCTGTCAAGGTGTTGAGATGGTCTTCCTTTTTCATTGTTCCATCGACACGTACAGTCTCTCCAGCACCTGCTGTAGATATACAGGCCCAGATCATAATACTACCTCGACTGTGTTTCACAGTTGGTTGTATGTTCCCAGATTTTAGCTCCTGATTTGGCTTGCGCCATACTGTTACCCTGCCATCTGAACCAAACACATTCAATTTCGTCTCCTCAGCAAAAATAACATCATTCCACCAATTTCCATCTTTGTCAGCGTGGTCTTTTGCAAACGTAAATCGTTACTTCTATTTGCCTCATTAATGAAAGGCTTCTTTCTAGATACCCTGCTATTATATCCTGCTCTTCTGATAACTCGTCGTATGGTTTCTGGATGGACGTTCTTTCCGCATTCATTGAGTACCTCCGTTGTAAGTTTGCAAGCACTAATTTTCGGACCTTTCTTTATTTTCCTGATTACTAGACGTTCTTTTCTGTCGCTTAGTTTCTTTGGCTGTCGTTTTTGAGGTACCGAATCTATTCTGTCTTCCTTCTGAAACCTTCTTATGATGTCTCCAACAGTGCACCTCGGCAGATTCAAGTGCTCCGCAATTTCTNCGCGTTGAGATTTATTCTTTGCATGATGAAAAATGACCAGCTGCCGCTGTTCAAGCGTTGTATTCCTGCCCTACGTCACATTTTCCTGACTGACGCAGCCAACAGAGCTACCCAATACAACCTCTCAGCGCAGAGAGCTTGCAGGGAATGAAACGAGGTACGAACGCAATGTGCATCGTGCCTGTGCCACGCGTCCACCACAACTGGCCGAATATTAAAGTGGCGTACTTATGAAGCACGCGAGGACAAAATATTGTGTTTCATTAACTTACACTGCTCATTTCAGTTATTGGCTACTTTTTCATTTCATTTAAAGCACACAAGAATGATTGTGCAATATGTTTTATGTTTTTATTCATTTCTAATGTAACATAAGGCCATAAAACTGCGATAATCATCGGTGGCCGAATATTAATGTGAGCCACTGTATATATATATATGACACACACACATCCTCAAAAATTACTAGCCAACGGCCCGCACAACTGTCAAATGTACGGTGTTCAAGCACTAGCGTGTACGTTTTTATATTAAGGGCCCTGCCTGCCATGCCTGCAGACACGGAATTTAAGTGTAGAATACATGTTAAAGAAATTCCTTCGCGATGCATCAATTTTAAGACATCTGTTTCAAACTAAATATATCCAATGCAGTTTACTCATAGAATACAGCTAAGTAAAAAAATTAAAATGAAATAGAAAATTATTTAGAANAAATATATCCAATGCAGTTTACTCATAGAATACAGCTAAGTAAAAAAATTAAAATGAAATAGAAAATTATTTAGAATTTTTAAACGTTATTTTAGTCATAAAGTTTTTAAAAAAGGATTATACATAAAAATTGGCGAAATCCCTTACCGTGCCATTATTACTTGAGAAATTTCCGTGGAATTTTTTTTTGTTTGAAACGTGTATATTTAAAATTGATGTATCTGAGAAAGAATTTATTTAACATTTATTCCCCATTTCAACTCTGTGGATGCTTGCTTGGTAGGCAGAGTACTTAAACAATACACTGTTTTAAACATACTCCAATACATTGGAGTGTGCTGCAATTGAGTATATCCAAAATAATGTTTATTTTGATATGTTATCCCCATTGTAAGACTCCTTCAAAGAACGTAAACATTTTTACTTCTCAACGGAATCATGCTTTAAAAAAATTATATTTATTGTAGTTTGAATACATGCAACTTGCATTAAAACTTGGTGGGTGAGAGCGTACTGACGTTTCAAAACACGTACACAGGTTTATATTGAACTTAAGATACAAAAATTTTGTGTTCTGGTGATACGTTATGGATAATGCGGCAGAAAACACAATACAATGTATTGAGAGGAACACCCATGAAATTTCGGAATTAAAAATATTTATTTGCGAAATATCAGAAACAACGAAAACTGTAAAAACTAATTCCTGATTTGTGTTAGCCTGGTTTAGTATCTGCTATCTTCAAAAATTTGGTGGGCAATAACGTCGCCCGTTATTAGGATATTAGAGGATTCCATGTTATTAAACAACAAAAAGTGTGTTATCACGGATAACTTTTTTTGTTTTTCTTTACATAAAGTGGCAGGCTTTAACTTGTTAAAATAACACCTGCATCCCCCGTGTTTTAACTAATAGATTCCAGGAATTGCCAGTGACGCCTTCTCTCCCCATTCTCCGCCCATTCAGGCCTAACACCCGTATTGCGCCGTTGTTCTAGCTCCCAGAGATCTAGCGCGTAGTATAAAAAGAATACATTTACTGAGCATTTAGAAGTTATAAAATATGAATTTATTTATGTGCACCATGACAATACATAGCAAGTATTCTTTTGATAAGTTTCGTTTTTAAGTATATTATTTGTCATTTTCTAAACTTTATTTTATATCAATTATGCACGGTTTTCAGTTGCTTAGATTTTTTTTGTAAAGTAACACCTAAAATATTTTGTAACTGTCGAATCTCTTTATAAGCCATGCTGTCAAGGAACGTGTATGTCTTTTCTGTACATAACCTACTCTGAATGTCACCTTTTACAAACAATACACCGAGCATAACTATCGCGTTGAATACACTTCGCCTTTCAGTTGAATTATAAGCCTCATTCCTCACACCTAGAACAAAGAGGTAATGTAATGCCNCCCATATAGCTACGCATGTGTCAGTTGCAAAGCTCCTCAAATTGTAATGTTTCGTGCCATATGCCAATGAGACCTTAGATAAATGACATAATAACTAGAAACAACTCCTAAAATAAAAAATTACCTTGTTTTGGAGTGATTTTTAAGTCCTTTTAATGGACGCGGCTTCATGATAGTAAATCATACTAAAGTAACATCACTATACGCTTAGTAGCTTGTGACTGGCATTCCGGAGTATTTAGACTGATACAACCGTGATCACTTCCCGGAAGCTCTCAGTGGTGTGTAATCTGACGAGAGCTACTCTTCCTATATTTACCACGTCTGTCTGCCTGTCGCGTTTTGTAATTCACTTTGCATGTACTCCTTGCCCGTGCTCTAACTCTGCCGTCTAGCCCGCAAGTATTGTTTATCTATCTGTCTAGGCTGCTTGTTCCCCGTCCAATTACGTGTCCAACTAGTCTCAGGGGTTTAATTTATTCATAATCCGGTGCTGTCTGTTGTTATATCAGGTGACGAACTTTGTAATTACTCCCCTCGCGCTCCTGTTATTTTGTTGATCGTAACTTCTCCCTACGTATTTGCTAGCTGTGGCTTACAAAAGCATTCCAGTTGTATTAAATTACCGTTACATCGCCGTTGAAATTTCCAGAAATAGTTCGTGGAACATTACTGGTAATTGTTATCATCCGCATATGAATTTGAGCTACACAATTATGGTTTATTAAACCTACCCCAATAACATTTGGAGTACAGGTGCACGCTATAAATCAATGCCGTTATGAGGAATCACCTTTGTTTAACACGAAGCAAAATAAAGTGAACAATAAACTTTTACCACCCAAGAATGTGTTTATTTTCCAATTTCACGTCACGTAAACAAGGAATAGCAAAAGGAAATGAGTGAAGTCTCAGTCTGGGAATGCTTTAATTGTCTTTCTCACCATTCCCTAATACAGAATATGGCCTACATTAGCATTGTATACGTCATTAACACATTTGTGATCAATGCGAACATCATCGCCGACAAAAACAAATTTCGCAGTGCATGCTACCCAGACAGCTGGACAAGTGTACATAGAATTTCAGCAACTTACTTTTGGCAAATCGCTTTCTCTTCAATAATTATTAAAGGTGTACGACGCCCATGCATCATTCTAGCTCAAAGCATTGTGATACCACCGCATCATTTGTGTCTCCACACACTTTCCAGTCGTATATCTGGTGTAAGTTATATTCTAGTTTCGTCTGCAAACATAATGCTATACAGTTCGTGCAATCCCCAATGGAAATGTTGGATGGCCTATATTTTTCTCTCGACATGATGTTGAAAATCGGGTGGAACCGATCCTACCTGCCATCGTAAAAAGGTTTTTATGAAATGAAAATACATAAACATATAATTATTAATAAATGACTTATATCTTCTATATCACATGCGCAACGCTAATAGCGCCCAAAATGTTTTGACATTTTCAGAAAACGTTTTAGTTCATTAAAACATTAACTTTTTGATCTAACTGTTTTTGATACNTCTCTCGACATGATGTTGAAAATCGGGTGGAACCGATCCTACCTGCCATCGTAAAAAGGTTTTTATGAAATGAAAATACATAAACATATAATTATTAATAAATGACTTATATCTTCTATATTACATGCGCAACGCTAATAGCGCCCAAAATGTTTTGACATTTTCAGAAAACGTTTTAGTTCATTAAAACATTAACTTTTTGATCTAACTGTTTTTGATGCAGTAATGCTGTAAAGAACATCAATATTTGTTTATAAAACATATAATGTGTTTCAATAAATAAATCGCCAAGCCATTTTCTTAATATACGATTGTGGCGATGCAGTCTCAGAATACCTAACAAAACCCATAACTAAATCAGTTACTTTAAAATCTTTTAGGATCCACATACTATACNTGCAGTCTCAGAATACCTAACAAAACCCATAACTAAATCAGTTACTTTAAAATCTTTTAGGATCCACATACTATACTTACAACCGCATATACAAAGTACCACTACAAAATTGAACTTCGATAGTTTTAATTAAACTCAAAGTTATGTATATAGTTGATTTGTTGCTCATTTCTGAACGGATTGATTATATAAATGACAAAGTAATTATATTTGAGCGGCATTCAGTAACGAATGCATTTTAAAACTGAGCTAAGGAACATCATAATTTTATACATTACAAAAGCTACGGCATTATTTGTTTATATAAGCGACTTTCCAAAGTACATAAACTACATATTGGTATAATAAAAAAAATGCGCATATTCAAAACTTTAAAAATAAGTTCTTGCTTTATCAGTGCACGGTTCTTTTTGGTGTTGAAAATCTTATCCAAGAGATTGGATATATCGAAGAAGAGGAAACCATTTTACAAAATGAATTTTAATCAAAACCGTTTAACCGTTCGCGTTTTAATTAATTTTGTAACATCAACCTGAACGTGGGTTCGAATAGAAGCTATTTTTTAAGTACTCCAATTTTCAAAATTGTAATAATTTTCCAGTAAACATTTTTGAATTACTTAATATTATTTTATAATTTGTCAGAATAATACTTTATAGCAATTGTGTGGTTAATGTCGACATTTATTTAGATACCGTACATTGAAATGAAACGATAGAGAGTGGGAACTGACAAAAAAATTCCGGAATTGTTTAGAATTTCTATGGAAAGGTTTTTTTTATTTCGATCTATGGAAGTTTNGAAGGCGACAGCAAAGTGCGCTAAAGGTTGAAGGGGGTGGGGTAAGTGGGTGAGGGAAGTGAGCCAAAGGCGTGCTATAATCCTCAAAACTGTCACGCGACAACTTGTCTACTTGTAAATTATGTATGTTTAGTGCGTGTTCCTAAAAGAGCAAAACTATGATTTCGACATGTGATTATAGGAAAATTACAGAATTATTTTTTGTAAAAGCTATTTCAAATAGTGCCTAAAGATTTTAGTGTGTTATAAACAAAAAAAAATTGTTTGCTGTCTGATGCCCTTATATGTTGATCTCGAAAGTGCTTAGAATACAACGTGACAGTTCTTATTTTCCATGTCTGAGGCACAGAAGCATGGGAGCGCTACGGGCGAATGAGGGCACTTTATTTATGAACTTATCACCGCTAAGCGCTCTTGATTTTCGTCCTGCTGAACTTAGTACAAGACTTTAGCGCTGACCATTTAGTTTTAATTCAGCAGCTTAATTAGCCCTCTCAGTGATAGTCTCCGGTACATAGGACGTAGCACAGTAAGTAGTTTCAATCAATCTACACTGTACACGGCAGAATACGAGCGTACAGTATGAGAAGTCACTTGTGTGTGACAGATATAATTATTTTTTGATACTATGTTTCGTAGCCTCGTCAGTAGCTTTTGCCAATAACATTCACCAAAAATATATTTTATTAGTCACAGTATATGAAAGAGTACTTTGATGATACTAGTATAGTTCTAAATAAAAAGTTTGTTCGTTACAACGCCTGACATATATTTATTAAAACTGTAAGGGTTAAGTGTATGATAAATTTAATTAAAAATATAAAGGCATGAAAATGCAATTTTGTTTGCTTGTGTTTGTTGGGGTGATCCGAAATAATGTTTATTATGTGTGTGATGTTTAGAGAGTATAATTCTGACCTCGTCTGAAGTTCGGATTATTTTCGTATGCTAGTAATTAAGGAACAGGTTTAGTCAGGGACGAATCACGACATTTTCTGCTACACGTGGAATATATGTTTTTGTGCCCCCTCCCCTTTTTTATCCTTCACCTCCTCCACACATCGTCATCTATCTAACTCTGCCGCCGACTCTTACAATAAATTTGTGGTAGCAATTTAGAAAGCAGATTGTGAATTATTTAATTATTTTTAAATAGTCATGAGAAAATTTAAATTCTTATAATATGGCTTACTAATATATGAATAAATTTCCATTTGGTTTTATTAATTTTATATATTTANAAATTTAAATTCTTATAATATGGCTTACTAATATATGAATAAATTTCCATTTGGTTTTATTAATTTTATATATTTAATTAAAAATAAATACATTGTTTATGTTCAAAGAAACTTTAGGATACGCATATGTTAAAATGTAAAAATCACCGTAAATATTAATAAAATACTGGAATAAAATATAATGGTCAAGAAGAAACTTTATCGGCTACAATTGGCGAAACTCGTACGTGTGTGGGACGTGACAAGCCGTGCTCACGGCCCGATGAGACGAGCTCGATATGGCTCGNTAAAATAACTATTTTAATGGCTAATTATTGCTATTAAACCTTAATTTCCTGGAAAAATTATAGATTTTTAGTAAACAGTGGAAGCGTAAGAACATTATTTAATGTATTTTAAAAAATTGTCATCATGCCTATTGGCGAAACTCGTACGTGTGTGGGACGTGACAAGCCGTGCTCACGGCCCGATGAGACGAGCTCGATATGGCTCGATAGGGCCTTCGGTGGGGCTCGGAATTATTCGGCTCTCCGCTGGCTCGTTATTGGCTCGTGAGTGAGTGGTGGGTAAGTTGAGAGCGAGATTCGTTTATCAACATGCGCAGGCAGTATGATTTTGTGATTTGTCCTGTGTTGTAAGTATAAAATATGTCGACTTCCATGTCAAACACATCTTCAACATATATTCTTGACGTTGTTTTTTAGTTTTGTAGTCATTAAGGATGCAACCTCTGATACAGTTACATCAGTTTAAATGTTCAAAACTTTATAATTTTAACAACCAGTTCTTAATTAACATTTTCGTGTTTTTATTATTTGTCTTCTCGAATACATCACGTTCGTGTAGAACGATCACTGCAGTTGCAACTTTCTTCAACAAACTCATTTCGCATACTGAAATGTATGAACCAACTTCGGAGTCTGTCTGTCTTCTGAGGCAAGCTCACCGAGCTGGACTCGTGAGTGAAACTTACAAGTGTACGGCCACTTTTAATCCGTCCCTGGGTTTAGTGGTTGTGTTGTAAACTGAAGAGCCAAAAAAATTGGCACACCTGCCTAATATCGTGTAGGGCCCTCCCGAACTCGCAGAAGTACNGGTTTAGTGGTTGTGTTGTAAACTGAAGAGCCAAAAAAATTGGCACACCTGCCTAATATCGTGTAGGGCCCTCCCGAGCTCGCAGAAGTACCGCAAGACGTCGTGGCATGGACTCGACTAATGTCTGAAGGTATGCAGGAGGCAATTCACACCATAAATCCTGCAGGGCAGTCCACAAATCCAATCTGCGCCAATTTGAGAAAGGGTTGCACGTCTGTCACGTTTAATGATTCTCGCCAGTCGTCGTTTGTCCCGTTCTTTAAAGATCTTTTTCCGGCCGCAGCGATGTCGAAGATTTGATGTTTTTCCGGATTCCCGATATGCACGGTACACTCGTGAAATGGTCGTACGTGAACATCCTAATGTTATCGCTACCTTGGAGATGCTATCTCCCATCTCTCGTGCGCCGACTATAACACCACGTTCAACTCACTTAAATCTTGATAACCTGTAATTGTAGCAGCAGTAACAGATCTAGCTGCCAACCGCATCGCGTTACTCTGATTGGTTCCATACCTCTGTTATTTGCATACGCACGCCTATACCAGTTTTTTTTTTTTTTTTGCTCTTCAGCGTACGTTGTACTGTCAAAAAGTTTGTGGATGTCGCGATGTGTGGCTGCCTACACTCGAGGCGCCAATCCACCAACTTATTGGCTGTGGTTGTAAAAAAATGATGTTTTTTAAAGTGTGTGTGTGCATTGGTGTTGCAGCATGAACGAGGACAGCCTGATGCCGTGGTACGCGAGCGACGACTCCGAGGAGAACAACCAGAGGGCGAAGCATGCGTACCAGGCGCTGCTGACGGTGACGGCGTCGACGCCCAACACGACCACCTACCGCAACTTCTCGCGTGAGGTGAAGCTGCTGGCGCGCCAGCGGTACAACTACACCTTCGGCGACGAGTCGGTGTCCACCTTCGTGACGGCCTTCTACGACGCCGTGCTGCTGTACGCCGTCGCTCTCAACGAGACGCTCGCCGCCGGCGGGAGCGAACGCGACGGTGCTGCCATCACGCGCCGCATGTGGAACCGCACCTTCGAGGGTGAGTGCTGNGCTGCCTGCATGCCTCCCTCCTCGCCAATCACCACCTCCTCCTCCTCCTCCTCCTCCTTCTTCTCCACACTTTTACAGGTTGTTTCCGAATTCAATACTCTATTGACCATATGTTAATTTTAAGGGATAGCAGGCTACACCAGGACGGTGATTTTTTTGTATAGGAACGTGTTATCGGAAACGTTTTCCTACTGTGCACACGAACGCACCGCGCATATTTTAAACTTGGAGCGCGCGTGGTGCGGCGGGCCCATGCAGCGAACGAACAGCTCTGGTAACAACTTGCTGCATAAACAAACGCATGTGGGTGTGTTTCATGGTGGTTTGCTAACACACTAATGTGACGCACTGTTACAGCGCGTGCGCCAAGTTTCACATGTGCGCGATGCGTTCGGCGCTGTAGCACAGTAGGGAAACGTTTCCGACCACACGTTCCTATATAATAAACGATCGTCATGATGTTTCCTACCATCCCTGAATTTCCAAGCACCCCATAGTGTATATTCACAGTTACTTCCGACTTATTTGAAGCCCTGCTGAAGTACTACTTCCAGGAAATGCCTCCGCCTCATGCAAACAAAGCTTACCTTATCCTAGAGAATTTCACCAAAGGGACAATGCACCGCATTCCTCCCCACTCAGTGTAATAATATTTTGCATAAGAACTGTATATTACTATGCAATACCAACCCACCTATATTATCCCTGTTTTGTTCATATTAATTATACGCGAATTATTATAATTTAAAAATAAAATTTAAGTAATATTTAAATGCAACAAAAAATAAGGTACGTTTATGTTAGCAAAAGTATAAAACTCTAGTGGTACATGATATATTCAGTAAGAAACCAAGCACGCCGTACAGGCTATGATTTTTTTTCAAAGGTTTGATTTAAAAAATATTGATGGCAAAGTAAGCACTTCTGAAATAAACCTCTGAAAAAATAAAACACTTCCTTAACTACCAAATGAGTTGGTATCAAAAAGTGTAAGGGAAGATATTTGGGCGGCTCTTAACAACGATGTCTTGAGAGCCGATGAGGGTGAAGCAAGGTGAGTATGGAGCAGCACTGGAATGTAACAGTGGGGTAACGGAAGATCCCCTAGAAAACCCGCCAACCAGCGTAATCGTCTGGCACGGTTACACATGCGAAAATCCGGGGGCCACTCCGCCGGAACTCTAGCCCGGTTCGCCTCGGTGGGGGTGCGAGTAGTCTAACAGTTACACCACCGCGGCCCCCGTGGTATGGGAAAGTCTCAGGACTAGCTCTGTTCACACTATGACCCTTCCTCCTTCAAAAGAGTTCCTTCGCACAGTGTTCCTGCAACTTCAGAAGTGTGTCCTGGAAGTTTTCTTCTCAGTCAGTCTCAGGCACCTTCTGCGATTCGCGCTGCATCTCCGCAATAATGTCAAATAGGCGAGATTTGAGAAAGATCTTCATATACGGGAAGGAGGCGAAGTCCGGCAAGGTTTCGAGGCGCCTGAAGGAGGACATTCAGCGAAAGCGTTCGGATAAATAGCGCGAAAAAATCAGGATGCTCCACGGCGACAAATGCACCCTGACACCGAGCATGTAAGCAGTGGCGACCTTGACGGCCATGTGCTAGTGGGGGTGGTGTCAAATTTTATATTTTTTTCCCGCTTCGGAATCATAAAGTAGTATTAACAATTCAGGGACAGATTTTGTTACACAACACTGTTCCTCCCCAAAACTATCCACGGGCTCAACCTCGCTGGGATCATGCATATGGGATACACAATTCGCTATGACTTGGTCTTGCTCTTGCTTCCACTCCCATCCTACTTGCCAGATTTCAGATTTGTCTCCTGCAAACTTTGTTCTCTTCCCGATGACGAAGTTCCTGCTAAAATGTCGCCAATTTTACACCACTGCAGAGATCCAGCTCGAGTTACAGAAGGTCCATGACATACATATAAATAGCACGAACGCTGGGAACGTTGTATTTCTGTGCAAGGGAACCACGTATATTGAAGGCGACGGTATGAAAATGTAGAAAAATACATTACTTTCTTGTAAACAGAACTAGTCTCGAATCATTTTGTTACTATCTCGTATGTTGCAGTACATATTAGCATACGGGATACCATTTAATTTAGCAACGTAGAAATAAAAATAGTCCTAATACGCGAGAGCAGTGTTTAAATTTATGTAAAGTGAGGGTAGTGTTTCTTATTTAATTCATACTGCGGTAACAATTTGTGTATAAGGAATACATTTACATGCCTAACGATACGAAAATTCATCACTTGAATGGCGCATAAATAAAGTGTTCAGACCCATGGCAATGTTTAATTTACATTTGGTGAAAGGTCACAATGCAATCAGAGAAGTTGATCCTAAGAAGGGTTTTCAAAAGTGCTCAGTTTATCGTGAACATTCTATGCTCATCTTTAAGCCTAGTGCTCACTTAGAAAATTGTCTTCCAACATTTTTTGGAAAGTGTATCGCAGTGTATCCGAAATGTTTCTGTTGCCCAAAAATGTTGGGCATCGTTTGGGAAACAAGTGGAAACAGCGGCACCAGAAACATTGTTCACCCGGCGCACTGAGGATACACAGTTTCGCATCCTGAATCGTTGTGTGATATAGGGAAACATTCACACCAAACCCCTTCACATATTTTATCCTATAATCACCACTGCTTTTTAAATACAAAATGGTTTCGTGTTCTCTGCGAAATTGCATTCGAAAGACTTTTAATATTTTTTTTTAAATTCACCCACACTAACACGATGTTTATAATCATCAGAAATCGCATTCCTAAAAAGTTTATTTAAATTAAATAATTTGATCAACAGAAGAGTTTTTTCTGGTATCCTCAACGTAGAAACTTTGATTCATTTGGGAAATATAACCCTTCTCTTTTATTAACACAGCGGAACTCGTTTTCTTACTAGTCAATGTAAACCACCATGTACATGCACGCCAACATGTTTTCTGTTCCCAATTTCCTGGCGTCACTCTGCCGGCACGTCCACAAAACCCTTAATCCTTATTGCGGTCGTACGCCCGCGAGCTTCGCCANATTAATTATACGCGAATTATTATAATTTAAAAATAAAATTTAAGTAATATTTAAATGCAACAAAAAATAAGGTACGTTTATGTTAGCAAAAGTATAAAACTCTAGTGGTACATTATATATTCAGTAAGAAACCAAGCACGCCGTACAGGCTATGATTTTTTCAAAGGTTTGATTAAAAAAATATTGATGGCAAAGTAAGCACTTCTGAAATACACCTCTGAAAAAATATAACACTTCCTTAACTACCATATGAGTTGGTATCAAAAAGTGTAAGGGAAGATATTTGGGCGGCTTAACAACGAGGTTTTGAGAGCCGATGAGGGTGAAGCGAGGTGAGTATGGAGCAGCACTGGAATGTAACAGTGGGGTAACGGAAGATCCCCTATAAAACCCGCTGACCAGCGTAATCGTTTGGCATGGTTACACATGCGAAAATCCGGGGGCCACTCCGCCGGAACTCTAGCCCGGTTCGCCTCGGTGGGGTGCGAGTAGTCTAACAGTTACACCACCGCGGCCCCCGTGGTATGGAAAAGTCTCAGGACTAGCTCTGTTCACACTATGACCCTTCCTCCTTCAAAAGCGTTCCTTCGCACAGTGTTCCTGCAACTTCAGAAGTGTGTCCTGGAAGTTTTCTTCTCAGTCAGTCTTGGGCACCTTCTGCGATTCGCGCTGCATCTCTGCAATAATGTCAAATAGGCGAGATTTGAGAAAGATCTTCATATACGGGAAGGAGGCGAAGTCCGTAGGAGGCAAATCCGGCGAGTATGACGGCTGCGGAAGCAATACAATGTTTGTTTCCCGCGAGAAACTCGCGTGTGAGCTAAAGCTCGGTGTCAGGGTACATTATGCATCGAGAATTCGTCCCCAGGGGCCAGGCCGCGAATAGTGCGTTCCACTGCAAGGTTTTGAGGCGCCTGAAGGAGGACATTCAGCGAAAGCGTTCGGATAAGTAGCGCGAAAAAATCAGGATGCTCCACGGCGACAAATGCACCCTGACACCGAGCATGTAAGCAGTGGCGACCTTGACGGCCATGTGCTAGTGGGGGTGGTGTCAAATTTTATATTTTTTCCCGCTTCGGAATCATATAGTAGTATAAACAATTCAGGGACAGATTTTGTTACACAACACTGTTCCTCCCCAAAACTATCCACGGGCTCAACCTCGCTGGGATCATGCATATGAGATAAACAATTCGCTATGACTTGGTCTTGCTTCCACTCCCATCCTACTTGCCAGATTTCAGATTTGTCTCCTGCAAACTTTGTCCTCTTCCCGATGACGAAGTTCCTGCTAAAATGTCGCCAATTTTACACCACTGCAGAGATCCAGCTCGAGTTTCAGAAGGTCCATGACATTCATATAAATAGCACGAACGCTGGGAACGTTGTATTTCTGTGCAAGGGAACCACGTATATTGAAGGCGACAGTGTAAAAATGTAGATAAATACATTACTTTCTTGTAAACAGAGCTAGACCCGAATCTTTTTGTTACTATCTCGTATGTTGCAGTACATATTAGCATACGGGATACCATTTAATTTAGCAACGTAGAAATAAAAATAGTCCTAATACTCGAGGGCAGTGTTTAAATTTAAGTAAAGTGAGGGGTAGTGTTTCTTATTTAATTCATACTGCGGTAACAATTTGTGTATAAAGAATACATTTACATGCCTAACGATACGAAAATTCATCACTTGAATGGCGCATAAATAAAGTGTTCAGAGCCATGTCAATGTTAAATTTACATTTGGTGAAAGGTCACAATGTAATCAGAGAAGTTGATCCTAAGAAGGGTTTTCAAAAGTGCTTAGTTCATCGTGAACATTCTATGCTCATCTTTAAGCCTAGTGCTCATTTGGAAAATTGTCTTCCAACCTTTTTTGGAAAGTGTATCACAGTGTCTCCGAAATGTTTCTGTTGCCCAAAAATGTTGGGCGTCATTTGGGAAACATGTGGAAACAGAGGCACTAGAAACATTGTTCACCCGGCGCACTGAGGATACACAGTTTCGCATCCAAAATCGTTGTGTGATATAGGGAACCCTTCACACCAAACCCCTTCACATTTTTAATCCTATAATCACCACTGCTTTTTAAATACAATATTGTTTCATGTTCTCTGCGAAAATGCATTTGAATGACTTTTGATATTTTTTTTTCAATTCACCCATACTAACACGATGTTTATAATCATCAGAAATCGCATTCCTAAAAAGTTTATTTAAATTAATTCGATCAACAGAAAAGTATTTTCTGGTATCCTCAACGTGGGAACTTTGATTCATTTGGGAAAATATAACCCTTCTCTTTGATTAACACAGAGGAACTGGTTTTGTTACTAGTCAAAGTAAACAACCATGTACACGCACGCCAACATGTTTTCTGTTCTCAATTTCAAATGTGTAATGGGAAACATGGTTTCCTGCTCGGGAAGCACAAAATAAACGTAGAAAAGTGTTTGCAAACAGTTGGCCTACATTATAAAAACTTGTTTTCAAGAGAAAAAGTGAAACGTTTCGGAGAAAAAAATATTGTTAACATCATGTCAGCCAACGGTATTTAAAAAAAAAACTCTCCGATAACGTATTGGGATTTAACATAATTCTGTCTGGTTTCTTCCAAAACTGATGTCTGCGCATCGACAAGGTTGTTGTTGTCACTACGCATACGTTTGTGGGTCGCCATCAGTACTGCGCATGTGCGTTTCACGTATAATTTTTCAGCGTAGTATCCCGACCTAACAGGCCCTCTTAAACTAAACTAGGATAGTCGAAGAACGCACGTGTTTACAGTTTAAACTAACTTAACGAAAACAAATATAGTGTACAAGCTGAATGAGAGTTATTGCAATTTAAACTAACCTAGAATATGATATTTATACACCCACACACATATATATGTATATATATATATGTTAGTCCGCCTAACGTAGACACCTCCAAAATTTCCGGAACGGTTGCGTACGGGGCAAGTAATTTTCCTCAAAGTGACTATTCGTAACATGTGTATGGACAGAAATAATTTAACCACATTTATTTCAATGGCATCTGAAAGTGCGTGCAAAGAGGAATTGAGTGATATAGCATATGCAATGGAAAGTAACACAGAAACGCCAGGAAATGAATGTGCAAATATTATTAAATTATGCGGGCCGGTAGCATGGGGCAGTGGACCTATACCCACAGGTGTAAGCAAGCAACACACACTGTGACTCATCCTGGAGGGATCGCTTCCTTATAGCAGCGTAGCACTTACCGTAATGGAGCAAGGGGCACGGAATGCGGCATTGGACAATGGTGAACACCTCAGTGGAGGGAAGACTTGCAATGCGATTGCTTGTCTGATATGAAAACATTACGTTTTAATCAGATACCTANTAATGGTGAACACCTCAGTGGAGGGAAGACGTGCAATTCGATTGCTTGTCTGATATTAAAACATTACGTTTTATTCAGATACCTATATCATTCGGGTGAGTATTTTCCTAGTCATTAACTGAACTGATTAAAGAGTGCGTACAGATGTACAAAAAAAATTGAACAACCCAACCTACGGAGAAATGCAATCGCATCCGCATGCACAATACA
The DNA here is from genome assembly GCA_002778355.1 of Clitarchus hookeri. Lineage (NCBI taxonomy): Eukaryota > Metazoa > Arthropoda > Insecta > Phasmatodea > Phasmatidae > Clitarchus > Clitarchus hookeri. The sequence goes on from NQII01006563.1 coordinate 24,717, forward strand.
AAAGAGCAAAGTTATTGTCAAAATGCTTCACATTAGGTCTTTTCAAAGCATGTGCTCGATGTGTTATTCGACAGCAATACACATCTGCAAACGCACATGTAGTGAGCGACGAGCGGCCTGAAGTGTTTCTGGCGTAATGCCACTGCAAGTTTCAACAATGCGTTCCTGCGTGTCTTCTGACGTCGTAGGAACCGTGTTGTACACCCAATCTTTCAGTGTTCAACACAGGAAATAATCGAGAGGTGTCAGGTCGGGGAAGCGAGTTGGCCATCTGAAACCACCACCACTCCCCAACCACCGNTGGTGTCAGATCGGGGAAGCGAGTTGGCCATCTTACACCACCACCACTCCCCAACCACCGGTTTGGAAACATTTCATTTAACACTTGCCACGCCCCCAAAGTAAAATGCGCAGGACAACCAACATGCTGAACCCACATATCACAAGGTATGTCTTCCAGAAGTGCCGGTAAGGTCTCTATGAGGAAATGGGCGTACGTAGAGTCCGTAATTGTCCAATGACTTAAGTGTGGCTCTAAGATGTAGTCTCCAACAATTCCACACCACACATTCATTTTCCACTGCCGTTGGCGCTGTCTATGTTACGAATTTGGTCACTGTATGTATCATAAACGTTTCGGAAGTTACAGTCAACTATGCTTATAAGTTTATGGGGGCGATGCATATATTACGAATTTGGTGACTGTATTTTAAACTACAGTCCTCACATTGTTCGGGATCCACTCAACGAAGTAGCTGCTTGTCTGGTTCTGGGTGTTCAGCATCTGCTCATCTACCTCCTTCATGGACATATGACCACGGAAGACTGTAGCAACTGTAAGGTAACGCCCGTGGTACGAATTGCATATAGCCATCATGTTCATGACATAAAACATCTGCTGGGTAAGGTCTAGCACAGTAAGGGTGCGGAACTGTCGGATACCTCGAGAAAGAGCATTTAGGGCATAAATGATCCTGTGATCACTTTCGTTGAAGGGAGTGTTGTGTATTTGGTGACAGTATCTTAAACAATTGTAAAATTACAGTCANCGTTGAAGGGAGTGTTGTGTATTTGGTGACAGTATCTTAAACAATTGTAAAATTACAGTCAACGATGCATATAAGTATGCATAGGGCATAAATAACCCGGCGATCATTTTCGTTTTCGGGAGTGTTGTGTATGTTATAAATTTGGTGACTATCCTAAATTATTCGCAAATTACAGNCTGCGTGTCTTCTGACGTCGTAGGAACCGTGTTGTACACCCAATCTTTCAGTGTTCAACACAGGAAATAATCGAGAGGTGTCAGGTCGGGGAAGCGAGTTGGCCATCTGAAACCACCACCACTCCCCAACCACCGGTTTGGAAACATTTCATTTAACACTTGCCACGCCCCCAAAGTAAAATGCGCAGGACAACCATCATGCTGAACCCACATATCACAAGGTATGTCGAGCGGTATGTCTTCCAGAAGTGCCGGTAAGGTCTCTATGAGGAAATGGGCGTACGTACAGTCCGTAATTGTCCAATGACTTAAGTATGGCTCTAAGATGTAGTCTCCAACAATTCCACACCACACATTCATTTTCCACTGCCGTTGGCGCTGTCTATGTTACGAATTTGGTCACTGTATGTATCATAAACGTTTCGGAAATTACAGTCAACTATGCTTATAAGTTTATGGGGGCGATGCATATGTTACGAATTTGGTGACTGTATTTTAAACTACAGTCCTCACATTGTTCGCGATCCACTCAACGAAGTAGCTGCTTTTCTGGTTCTGGGTGTTCAGCATCTGCTCATCTACCTCCTTCATGGACATATGACCACGGAAGACTGTAGCAACTGTAAGGTAACGCCCGTGGCACGAATTGCATATAGCCATCATGTTCATGACATAAAACATCTGCTGGGTAAGGTCTGGCACAGTAAGGGTGCGGAACTGTCGGATACCTCGAGAAAGAGCATTTAGGGCATAAATGATCCTGTGATCACTGTCGTTGAAGGGAGTGTTGTGTATTTGGTGACAGTATCTTAAACAATTGTAAAATTACAGTCAACGATGCATATAAGTATGCACAGGGCATAAATAACCCTGCGATCATTTTCGTTTTCGGGAGTGTTGTGTATGTTATAAATTTGGTGACTATCCTAAATTATTCGCAAATTACAGNGCGATCATTTTCGTTTTCGGGAGTGTTGTGTATGTTATAAATTTGGTGACTATCCTAAATTATTCGCAAATTACAGTCAACTATACTTATAAGTACGCATAAGGCATACATGACGCTGCGATCATTTCTGTTGTCGGGAGTGTTTAGTATGTTATAAATTTAGTGACTGTATTTTAAACTTTTCAATAATTACAGTCAACTATGCGTATAAATACGCATAGGGTATAAATGACCCTGTGATAATTTTCGTTGACAGGGACGATGTCTATGTTACGAATTTGGCGACTGTATTTTAAATGGTTCGGAAATGACAGCCAACTATGCTTATAAGTATGCATAGGGCATAAATAACCCTGCGATCATTTTCGTTGACGGGGGTGATTCACATGTTACGAATTTGGTGACTATCTTAAATGGTTCAGAAATTATGGCCAACTATGCTTATAAGTTCTCAAAGTATGTGTGTGTGTGTGTGTGTGTGTGTGTGTGTGTGTGTGTGTG
>NQII01006563.1:27519-82138 GCA_002778355.1 Clitarchus hookeri
GGGGAGGGGGGCGGGACGGGACGCGCGCACGTGAATGTGAGAGCATGAAGTTGGGAACATGATGGCCACCAGTACTGGCTGGTACAAAGACTGCCGTCAGTACTGGCAGGCAAAATGGCCACAATCGGCAATAGGCAATCAGACGCGAGACCCTTTCGAGAACTTCGCGTAGCCAGAGACCCTTTTGAGAGCCAAATTTACTGCTGTCGGTACTGGCTGGTGAAATGACTGTCATCGGTACTGGCTGGCATAATGGCCGCCATTGGGAAGGAATGACAGAGCAGGAGGTTTAACTAGTGACGTAATTCAAGATGGCTGCCGCTCGTCTCTGCCAGGACACCAGGTGAATGGACACCATCGGTACCAGCTGTCGTTGGTACTGACTGGCAAAATGGTCACTATCGGCAATAGACAATCAGTGGCGAGGCCCTTTCGAGAGCATCGCATAGCCAGAGACCCTCTCGAGAGCCTCGCGTAGCCATTGTTGGCCAGGAGTGGAGAGCATGAAGATGGGACTGGGAGGCCGGAATGTAAGACCATGAAGTTGGCAACAAGATGGCTGTCGATACTAACTCACAAAATGGCCACCGCCAGTACTGGCTGCCAAAGATAAAATAAAGGAGACTAGAAGGAATACGAGACAACCTAGGGATGGAAGAGAAAGAAAAGAACGAAAAACAAATCGTTATTTTAGAGCATGAGCAAGGTATTTTGAATTTGGGAATACTCAGAGAAAACCCTTCTCGCTTGGAATGCAAGAGCGTGTGTAGTAGGGAATTAGATCTAGTAAAAAAGAATAAGATAAGAATCAAATTCAGGAGCACTCGGAGAAAACACCTCGCTTGGCATGAAAGTTCATGATTTAGGAAACAAGGTGGCCACTGATGGACACAAATGGTTAGGAATGACTGAACAGGGTAGTCGGTACGAGCTGACAAAATGGCCGCCTTCNGTAGGGAATTAGATCTAGTAAAAAAGAATAAGATAAGAATCAAATTCAGGAGCACTCGGAGAAAACACCTCGCTTCGCATGAAAGTTCATGATTTAGGAAACAAGATGGCCACTGATGGACACAAATGGTTAGGAATGACTGAACAGGGTAGTCGGTACGGGCTGACAAAATGGCCGCCTTCNTGGCCACTGATGGACACAAATGGTTAGGAATGACTGAACAGGGTAGTCGGTACGGGCTGACAAAATGGCCGCCTTCGGGAAGGAATGACAGAACAGGCGATTTAACTCGTGCCAACAACCAAGATGGCCACGGCTCGTCCACTCGACCTCACCAGGACGCCAGGTGCCCCGAAACTTACATTTTCTATCTACTTATATATAATACACTGAAGAACAAAAAAACTGGTACACCTGTCTAATATCGTGTAGGGCCCCCGCGAGCACGCAGAAGTGCTGCAAGATGACTTTGCATGGACTCGACTAATGTCTTAAGGTATGCAGGAGGCAATTCACACCATGAATCCTGNGTGCTGCAAGATGACTTTGCATGGACTCGACTAATGTCTTAAGGTATGCAGGAGGCAATTCACACCATGAATCCTACAGGGCAGTCCACAAATCCATAGGAGTGCGATGCGGTGGAGATATCTTCTAAACAGCACGTTGCATAGCATCCCAGATATGCTCAATAATGTTCATGTCTGGTGATTTAGGTNTAACCGATCTAGCAACTGTGCCAGACGCTTGTTGTCTTATATAGGAGCTGCCGACCGCATCGCGTTAATCTGATTCGTTCCATACCTCTGTTATTTGCATAAGCACGCCTATACCAGTTTTTTTTTTTTTGCTCTCCAGTGTGTCTGTGTGTGTGAATATATATATATAAATTTTCGTTTTTGCAAATATATGTGCGGTAGCCACGGCCGCGTCTGACCAAAGGAGCTAGTCTTTCAATTATCTGATAGGTTTGACTCATCATCCGTCGCACCTGTCAGTCGTCAGCCCGTCTGGCAGTCATCAGCCTGTGTTTTCGTCCATCAGTTTTAAGCGATTCACAACAATCCGTCGTCCGTCAATCCTTCTGTACGGCAAAATTTCAGTGTGTCAGCTTAGCATCGCGATCTTTCTTCAGTTGGAGATATGTAACTTTTTCGCATGATAAGAATTTGTTCATATATTTTTTTTACCTTTAAAATTCCTGCATTAATGCCAAAGTTAAAAAAATACCTTTCATCTTATTTAAAATCGATTATTCACATCTAAGGAATGCCGTCAGAAGGTGGTGACTCCTCCGTCCATTCGTCAAAGTTAAAGTTTGGTGAATATTCGATGGACGGGCGGATGGAAAAAAAAAGTGGCGCTGTGATTTGTTCAATATCACATGACCGCCTGACGGACGACTGACGAGTGTGGCGGACGACTGTGAGTCCAGCCCAAAAGAACTGGACAGTTACACCATATTGGGGACCTAAGGCGCGCGTTTGTGTTGAATTTAATGTATAATTGATTTCCTGTAGCATGGTTTCAAAATAATATATACATTAATATATTCTTGATTAAAACAAACACCATCCGTCAGAAAAAAATTCTTGTTTATTGGATGATTGTTTTCTAGGTAGTTCTTCACAAAAATTTGACTGCAATTATTTGTTTTTAAAAATGTATTCACTCTTCACCATATTTGATGTAGGAGACGGTAATATAATACCCCGCAGATTCCTTATCCCAATTTACGGAGGTTTTCGGATAGTNCTGCTGCTTGCCCGACCATGAAGTGCCGTCAGAGACTGATGGCACCGGTCACACGACATGTCTCCCCGACGCCGACACACACGTGCTACAAAGGCAGTAAAATACACGGCGGGGGCACGTCCGCTTCGATCAGCTTGTAGCCAGCCGTGCCACGGCCTTTGAGGCTGAGCAAACAGCTGGTCTGTCGGCCCGAACACCACGCTCGACTGTGCCTCACACTGGGTGGGTATAGTCCTGGCTACCTCCTACTTTTCTGAAGCCCTGCTCAAGTTTCACTTCCAATATATTCCTCCGCCTCACACAAGCATAGCTTCTCAGAGTCTAGAAAATTACACCAGAGGGACGATGCACCGCATTCCTAAGCGCTCAGTGTAATAATATTTTGCATTAGAACTATTTATTACTTGCCATTTCCAACACACCTCTCCTCATTTTTATTCACATGAACTATAAATGAAATATTATAATTAGTCAATAAAATGTTACTGAAATTTCAATTTAACAAAATACTAAATACCATTATGTTAACAAAAGGATAAAAAGTTTGTGATAGAATAAATATATGTGAAACAACACAACACGTCATACATGGATTAATTTTTCAAAGGTTTGATTAAAACATTGTGAATAACCCGCGAATAGACTATATACAGAATAGAAATGGTCAGGCAGTTCCATTCGCGTAAGCGAACTCGGTCGCTCATTGGCTACACGAAGCTGTGGAGACGGCCCTCAGGTCTGCTTGGGTGTTGCACGTTATGGGATATACCGGTCGGGCTGCCGTCTAGGAAAATTATCTCCAGGAAGGTGATAGGTGAACTACATTCCGCCATATTGCTGGCCGGCAAGGCCATTTTGCTGGCGTGCGTGGNATCTCCAGGAAGGTGATAGGTGAACTACATTCCGCCATATTGCTGGCCGGCAAGGCCATTTTGCTGGCGTGCGTGGCTCTGTAGTTCACAATACACTCCACTGTTTCACATTTGTACACCTACGTACTGTGTTTCTATGTCGCTGTACACCACGTCAGATACACAGAACAACAAGACTTATAGTGCTCTAGTCCCTAGCTGCAAAGTCGTTACTGGAGTTGTGAAGCCACGCTATGAGTTATGAACTATACTTCGGGTCATTGGTATTGTCGATTCCAGTTTAGCTTTATATTATTGACCTAACACTAGTTCAACCAGCCTCATATGGAGCTTACATGGCTACAAGCCTCTCTGGATGTGGAGGTCATGACCAGCCATGATTCCACCNCAACCAGCCTCATATGGAGCTTACATGGCTACAAGCCTCTCTGGATGTGGAGGTCATGACCAGCCATGATTCCACCCCCGCAACCCCTTGCGGTTTCCATCCACTTCCGCCCCACTGGGCGTATGGCTGTGTTTTTATCACAAACTCCCCAATTGGCATATTATTTTTATTGGGAAAGTTTTAATGCCCACTATCTGCCGTCATATCGGATTATTATGCTATTTTCCCCTTCCATCCTACAAAGGTGTGAATCCCCCTTTTAGGGGCTGCACCCTGCACGCCAGTTGGGGCAGAACGGCCATTTCACGTTAAAATGATAGTATCTTAATGTACCGCTCACCTTTCGACGATAGAGGCATTGCCGGTTGCGATTTTAAAACCACTGCCTACACACCATCTTCAATATGACCTCCGGGCACCAGGGAAATCAGGTTTTGTGGATCAACACAGCCCCATCACAGTCGTGAACCCTTAACCCTGCCGAGGGAACCACTAGAGTAGTGAGGTCAGCCCGTGCTACGTCTTCCTTTTAATCATAGTTTCTACATTTCAGTGGGCTTATACCCTAACCCGAAAATTGTCTCTTTCCATTCTCGTTAATTCCTTCACATTGTAATTCAGCCTCCTCTGACCGTAAATTAGTCAACCTGACGCCTCTTTCGTGACTGCCCACGAACTAAGAATTTTCAGGGAGGCGGATGCCGCTTTTAGTAAAACCTGGCATAGGACGGTAGGTACGACAGGGAAGTTTCCCACGTTTGCCAATCCCAATCATGGGATTACCCAGTGGTTTTACGAGGAGGTGTGGGTTGCCTTGGACTGGCAGAGGCTATAACTTGCGCTTGACCAGCCCTTCCTGTAGCTATGTTTCCTGCCAACCTGTGATACTAGGGATGGCAATACCACCGACACAATCATGGGTTAGCAGGATTCGCCCCGCCTCCAAAGTGGCACTGGCAAGTTGAAAGGGGAAGCCCCAAGCCCCTTCCGTAGTCGAGGCTTTTACTACCAGGTTTTTGTAACTCAACCAAACTGAGTGCAATTTTACAGGCAATTATGTTCTGGTATAGAGAGATACTCTCTCCATAGTTGAAGTATCCTCGCCAAATAGAGTCGCCCAGCCAGCTATATACACACTTTACGGCCACCTAAGGCCTGGTTATCCCGTCACTTGAAAGCACCATAGAAGCTGCGGAGAGTATAGGTACTCCCGCCAGATGCACAGAACAGGAATTGCCTTTGTTCCGAGCTCGTAGAGCTTGCACCAGTAAGACGCCCCGGCCCGACGATCGAAATTATCCGCAATGCAGATCTCCATCTGCCCAGCCTCAAAAGAGAACGCAAAGGTTAGCTCGTATAGTTCTCATTTAAAACACAACTGTTCAAAATGTGTGAGTTTGCATTCCACTAGTTTATGAAAGCAAACAAACAGAATATTTGAGAAAAAGCGTAAAAAATGAAACTGGGAACACGGGCCACACCATAGAACACCTTGAGATTGGGAACGTGTGGTCCGCGAGACCAGCTTAAGGAAATATGGGCANGGAGAGTATAGGTACTCCCGCCAGATGCACAGAACAGGAATTGCCTTTGTTCCGAGCTCGTAGAGCTTGCACCAGCAAGAAGGCCTGGCCACACGATCGAGATTATCCGCAATGCAGATCTCCATCTGCACAGCCTCTAAAGAGAACGCAAAGGTTAGCTCGTATAAATCTCATTTAAAAAAGCAACTATTTAAAAAGTTTGAGTTTGCATTCCACAAGTTTATGAAAGCCAACAAACAGAATAATTGAGAAAAAGCGTACAAAAATGAAACTGGGGACACGGGCCACACCATAGAACGTTTTGAGATTGGGCACGTGTGGTCCGCGAGGCCAGCTGAAGGAAATATGGGTGTAAATACGAGGGAGACCCACGACATGTGTGGTTCACCTATCTTCACCACGGAGGCACTGTCGTCCCTACAGTTCCCCATTAGCGTGTATCAAAGGCAGACACAACACACTTGGGATATTTGAACGGGTGCAGCATAATCTCGTACGCCGTTATAATGCTTATGTCGAGGTTGGTGGCCATCACTTTGAGCAATTTTTGTGAGGTACAAAATTAGACGTTAACACCGGTCCGTCAATGGAATGGTCCTGTAAAGTACTACTTATCAATAGTGTACACATGCAATGTCACTTATTTAATCCGGACAGCTGTATTCATGTTAGACATGTTTACGCCTATATCTCAATTCATAACTTTCGCGGACGACAAATTCCCATTCTCAAAACGTTCACTGGCGCGGCTTGTATTTCCGGTCTCATTTCTGTACGCTTTTGTTGAAAGGCCATGTACAGTAAACAATAAAGGGCAATCCAACAACTGTTCTTCATTACCTAAAGAACGAATATTTTTTCAGAGTGGTGTACTTTTGTCGATCTACATCTTGTCCCGTAAATCTGTTCATATCGCTGCAGCGCAAACTGTCATGCGAAATAAGTACATCAATGTGGTAAAATATTTGCTTTAAAAATACACAAAAACTGTTCTGTCTAGGATTGCCAGTTTTTAGTTTTTCTATGTCGGATTTCAAGAACCTGTGTGCTCCAATTAATTAATTTGACATTATTTTTCACGCATTTTTAAGAAATATTTCATGTCCGAATATTAGTTTCCGTTGTCAATTTCCGTCTCTAATTCGTGTTCTTTTAAGTGAAAAAAGTGTTAGCAAATACTTTTAGGTATATCATTTTCGGTACAGGCTACTTAAATGAGTGTACGGACGTGCAGCAAATCTTTGTCTTTAATTTTACACCATAAAATGGTAGGGTCGCCTCTGGAAATTAGTGCCTTGCTCATAAAGGCGATCAGGCATTTGACTCGTATGCCTAGGTCGCCCATAGCGCTCTTACGCTTCTAGACCGCGGACACGCAAAATACTTTCAAAGAGAAAACGCCCTCCAGAACGCCGCTTACAGCACGGTGTAGAAAATCTGAGAAGCACGTAGAGCAGCACGTAGAGCAACACGTAGAGCAGCATGCAGAGCAACAAACAGAGCAACGCGCAGAAGTGAGTTACGTGTACGTGAAAAGGACCACCACTCATTGTCGCTTATATGCTCTCGCAGTGCCGGGAATCGTTAGTCTTCACACCCGGGTCCTAGAACCACCATGTATACACAGGCCCTGGGAAACAACCCTCTTTTGTCTCCTGCTGACTAGCGGAACTCTACACGTTTGTCTCCAAACATTACTTAAAAAAAGTTTCTCCATGTGTTTTCTATTTGATTCTTTAAAATTTTGAAATAATGTAACGTAACATGGTTGACCACGTTATTATGACCATCCGCTATATTTGACGCCAACACCACGTGGACAATGAAATAACACAGCAGTAACCTGCGTTGTCACAACGTTGGCACTTGGTTGGAAAGTTTGACTATGTGTTGTGCGGGAGCAACCATATTAATACAAAGTTGAGACAACGGAAAATGCCAACAAAAATTTGTTCCTAGGAAAATGTTAAGAGTTTACTTAGCTCCCTGCAGACAGCTATGCCACAAACTCAGAAAATTACAATTTTATTTTAAAAGTTCGGTTGATTGTTGGTAACAAGTAGGTAAAGGTGTGGATTTTTCTGTTGGGCCAATGTAGTTTAACCAACATTATATGCAAACTATGAAACATATTTTTGAATGAAAACAATGTCACTTTCTTGTATTTTATATACTATGTATGTCCTTCATAACCTGAGACTTTCCTCATTTAAATACACCCACTGCAACAAATTGATTACCAGAATGAATCGCGTGAGTACAACGAAGGTTGGCACACAGTATAGTCATAGCCTGACATGTATACCGTTTTTGAAACTCAAGACTGGAAAGAAGTTCATATTATTCATTCTTTTAATTTGTAATTTGGCGCGTTCAAAATAAATTGTTTATATAATCTCGTCAAAAATTTTGTCGTTTATGCTTTTTACTCATGAATCTCGTTATTTATTGCTCCTATAAAGTGAGTGAAGTCAAGAGATGTAGGTGGCTGTTAACAGCGAGGTCTTGAGACCCGATGAGGATGATTGAGGTGAGAATGGAGCAGCGCTGGAATAAAAGGACGGTGGAAAAGGGAAATCCCTGAGGAAACCCGCTGGTCAACGCCATCGTCTAGCACGATTCCACATGCAAAAATCTCGGAGTGACCCAGCCGGGGATTGAACTAGGTTCGCCAAAGTGGGAATCAAGCAGGCTAACCGCTTAGCGACTGTGGCACCCTACTGCTCCTGTAGAGGATGGATTGTGGTTAGTTGGTAGGAAAAACCGAGACACACATACCGAAATCGTCATGAGACTGTAAATAGACGCTTTGAAAGTGCTTTGTAGAAAAGAACACGGGACGAATGATAACTTTTTTTATGACTGGATTTATTATTGGCTAAAATAGTTACATAAGCATCCCATTAAACATCATAAAACACTGAGTATTTCCTATGCAGGTCATTCTTGACGCCATTATAGGGGATAAAAGCGAACAAACATTTTCCGGATATGCAGAATACGTTCTTTTGAATTTTACGCCGAATTAAATCGTGCAAAATATATAAATGCCTTAGTTATATCATCTCAATACGTATTTCTATAATGCATAGCACAAGTTAATTGCTTCTCTTTACCTTATCGCTATTCTGAAACAGACCACAGACATGGTACAGAAGGAAGATTCCTGCACAGAGTCTTCGATTATGCAATTAACGTGTCACTAAATGTCTCGCATTGTTTCATATTTGTGAAAGGACTGGTATAGATGTTTTCTCTGTATGCCTCTGTTCTTCAACATAAAGGCCAGTTTTCTATTCAACTTATGACGCACTCTCGTTTTTAAGCCGGGAGGCTTATCGGGAGAGCGTCTTTCGCAGTAAACTAATAAAGGTGTCGTAAAAGGGACACAGATTCGTGAATTTTCCTGAGGAGTCGTCCAAAGACACTTTAACGAACTCGGCGAAGGAAAGTCTCTTGTAAGTCTGGTCGCACTCTTTGTTGATTTTTTTGTCTATTATTGTAAGATGCAAGAAAAATTACTTTCTTGAGTTGTGTATCGGTAGCACAAATACGGAAACGCCATGCGGTGCGCGAACAATAAGCTGCCGACCAACACACGCGCAAGAAATCGATGCACCGTGAACGCTGATAGCCTATTTCCGGCGCTGTGCAAGTGTCAGAGCACATAAAAATGCCGTCGTTGCGACGCCGTAGAAATAAATTCACGGGAAATATTGCTGCTGAAAAAAATGTTAAAGTAGAACAACATTTATCATTTCTGCTAGAACGTAAATTCGTCTCTCATAAAGTGTCCTTCCTACCGTGCCTAATTCTTCGGCAAACCCATATTGCAATCATAATAATAGCTACTTGAACGTCATAATCGTCAAAGAAATGAAGTCTTAGACTTAACGAAAATCATTACACAAGTGGTGTTGTTGACACGTCATTCTTTGCAACAGATAAAAATACGTGAAAATAGGTTATATAGACTCAAATTTTCTTTTAATCACGCTAATTATTAACTACTTATTTCTGCGAGCATTTACTCACATAAAATGTAAATTTTAAATTGTTAAAAATTTCTCGCATTTATTAATACGTAATTAAAATGCAAATTAAAGTATATACTGTTAACATTACGTTGAGGATTTCTAAAGTCACTGTTTAGGATATACTTTTTTCTCATTGGGTATCCGTCTGCCATAGGTAAAATTAACATTGCAGTTGGCGTAATCACTTTATTCACGCACCATCCAAGCAGCGGCGTAGAATTTTGAAGAATGTAAATGTGTAACTTTTTTGTAAATTCGTAGACTAACGTGTCAGAAACAAGCAAATTTAAACACTACACTCGTAGTACAACGTCAAATCTCAGAAATATTTGTATTAACTCGCTGCCAGCTTGCGTGCAAGCTTGCATGCCTGCATGCTAGTGTCTACTGTAGCTTACGTGCATTTACGGCTAATCATATTTTCAAATGTTGATTTCAAATGGGCTCACTTCACTGTGAACAGAGTTAAGTTTTTTTTATCAGGTTTCATACGATGATTTGAAGCATCGACGACATTCATTTTGAAATCCCCGGTAACAAATATTACATTACATTTATGTGAAGTTTAATTAGTTATTAGGTCGCCTCTCTGATGTCTATTTAAACGGGACCAGAATACTGCCTATGGAGAACCATTCGAAACAACGGAGTGATTGAACAGGTAGCTGTATGTTAACGGTTCTCCAGACATGTCAATTGTTGTCGCTTCTATACACAACGCATCCATCTGGTGTGCATCCTTGGAGTAGCTTGTGAACGTGAACTTTCAAGTGATGACTAAAGTCTTCTGTTGGTATCTTGAAAACTAACAACTTTGCTGTTCAAGACCTCGAAACAGTGAACGTCGGAAGGAAAATGGGGAACTAAAACAACGCGTCTGAATTAATAGTAGAAACCCGAGGCTGGTATCATTCTTACCTCCCGCAAGTGTTGGTGTAAAGTGACAGAGACATCTAGGCAACGTACGTATTTAATAACTGCATAACGTACAAGGGCGTGGTATTGACAAGTTAAAGAAACTGGAATGGTTTAAAGGCAGACTGAAAGCAGGAAACATGAGCCAGCTTTCACTGGTTTATTGACATCAAAACACAATTTCAGTAGATGCTCGTAACTGTGTCCTATATTAGGCGTAGGACCACAATTTTATGTAAATGCGATGTATTTACTTAAAATTATTACACTATTTTCGAATGATAGATTTTTGATGCCTTGCGCGAGAGGCAATTTATTAAAATTAAATAAAATGCCAGAAAATAAGTAGGCCTAATGTTGCATGATATCACGTCTTGGGTGTTTTTTTTAAACCAATAGAGTGCATTCCTGCCTTCTTATCATAGGAAGTTGGCCCGCCGTCTCACAAAGCGAGAAGGTGAAATTCGTTTCATCGGGAAGTACGAGTTTGTCTGTAAATTTAGGTTTAATTTAAGAGTCGCCCAAATCTATCAACTCAACCCACAATTCCTCCATTCGAAAATACGTGGAAGAGCCCGCCGGGAATCGAACCCTGTTCACCTTGGTGGGCGGCGAGTAGTCTGACTACTACACTGCCGCGTCCTGTTAAATTAAAAGGGAACGTTATCGCATCATCTCCTGTGCAAGAAATTGGCTTATTCGTCATTCCGTTACTACCCCGCGCGCGTACTGCAACAGCTTATTGCCAATGAGGTTTTTTTTTTAGTTTCAATATTTGTAGGGATGGTTTTGTGTAGCTCTTAAATGCTATTGCTATCTTTATACGCAAATTTCTTGCAGAAAATTATTAAATATATTTTTTGAGTTTGGTAACTGAAAGTGAGCGGAATAGCCACACCATAGCCACCTCTGGGTGCAATTTTTTTTTTTTTTTAAATAATGATGCTCACTTAGCCGTGGTGTCCACTGGTAATCCGCGACTACTTCCTGTTTGGAAGGTTCAAAAATGTCGTGGCTCGTGTAAATGCCTATAATATATTGGGTTTATTTTCCGCTCCATTTGAGCTCGTGCTCGACCATTGCACACGCCGGACTTGTACTACAGGTCTTACTTAGCCGTACATTCTGTTGGCAATTTGCGGAGGAAGAAGGAAATTGAAAACCCCATTTTACTTGTTCGTGTGTTATGTAGTGTTTAATTTGTAGATACGGTAGTTAATTTTAGTTCTTGCGTCACGTTGCAGTGTCATTAAATATTGTTTGCACGCACATTTTTTCTGAATGGTCTGCAAGTTCACAGTTTGGTGTTGTATATTCTAAAAAAATTTGTCAAATGGGTTAGAGAGTGCGTTAAGCTGCAATGTAGCATAAAATATCAGGAAAAATGTATTGGCATTACACATCAAAGATAAGTGAAGAGAAGGTTAAAGGAGTATCACAGAAACTGGCCTACTAAGAATTGAGGAGGCCTTCATAAATGACGAGGGAAGCGACGTCAGCTAAACCTGATTAGAAACTTTGAAAGCTATACAAATAATGTTGTCTCTCCTAAACCACGGTACTAGAAAATATGATCTGACCCTAGAATCATTGTGCTTAGTAAGAACGTAAGAAACGTTATACTAAACCTTTTTTAACGCAATTATAACATACGGTACGTAAAATATTTATTTTCGTCTTCAGCACTTTTTCCGGTCTGTATGTAGATATGTGATTTGTGCCAATTTTACGTGGAGACGCAAGACGTGGCAGCATATAAAGAATTATAATAAGCATTTATGTTGATAATTTTATAGTCATGAACGCTTAGAGTAGTCATTTTCAATCATTTTAATAAACATCCGTTCTCAAATTTAGTGAGTCGATTTTCGTCATCTAAATACTTTAATTATTGAATATGTAAGATGATTTTATGTATTTTAAATTATAATGGTTCATATCTGATGACATTTAAATTTTTCTTAAGGGTTTTCTTTGTTCACCATGTAAAATAAACATATGATATCAAATTTTCTTTGCCTAGAAAAAGTCTTGGATCACCAAATGTTCGAAAGAAATAATGTTTTTCATTCGCTTGCCCAGGCGAAAATAAATCGAATACTGCTTAATNCCTTTGTTCACCATGTAAAATAAGCATATGATATCAAATTTTCTTTGCCTAGAAAAAGTCGTGGATCACCAAATGTTCGAAAGAAATAATGTTTTTCATTCGCTTGCCCAGGCGAAAATGGATCGAATACTGCTTAATTGATCATGATATTTGTATAGCATATCTGAGTAATTTATTAAAATGAACTCCGTGAAAAGCGTGTGTTAGGCTGGCCAAACAAACAAAGATATGGCGACCGGACCAAATACAGAAATATAAAGGTTTTACATGTGAAATACGACTGCGCCCGCTTACCTCACGGCAATACTGTTTCAGATGAGATTGGTGACGTTTACAATTTATCTTTAAGGGTTTTGAGCACATCAATTTGGTTTTAACGATTAAATATGAATGTTCGAATGGTAAAATCATTTATTTTCTTTTAGCTATTAAATATGAGCGTCCTATTCTTGAAATATTTTATGCCTGTAATAGCCTTAAGGAACAATACAACTATTCAAGCTGTTCACTTATTAGCGACTGGGCAGAGTTAGTTATTTCCAAAAAATCCATATTTCATAAACAGATAAGAAATTTGAATAAAATAACAATATGAGGATAATTTAATAATAGGTTTTGATGGAAAATTAGAACGGCGGCTTATTATGTCTAAATTATTTTGAATCACGAAAAACATTATTTGCGAGATTTCAGCTTATATTGAAAATAAATTTAATAAAAGAAAATTTGAAATAGGTATGACTTTTTTCTGTTTGTGCTAAACCAATACATAACACACTAAAATTTTTGCTACTTCAAAGGGTTGAAATACATAAACTGTTTGACTAGCCAAATAGGTCCATTGTTTCGAGTGTGTATTAATATTCAAGAAGACATACAAATTGTAAATCTTTTGTACCAGGCATTATTATTTGTGTTATGCAAAGTTTCAAAACTGAAAGTGTTGACAACGCACAAAGTTTTGCTTGTTACGATAACTGACCTTGAACACAAAGAGCGAACTTTATTCCTCAGGTACACGCAACCACACAGGCTAGATACTGGTAGTATGGAATACAGCCAGCACGCTGGTGTCGTTACCTAAGTCACTGCACACTTCTGGGTTACTTCATACAATTCAATCTTAAGTTCCAGCAGATGGCCTCCTTCCCCTCCCCTAAAAACCCTTCACGGGATGGAGGAGCTGTTTTGGTAGCTTAAAGGCTAAAGGAGAAGGCGTGAGAAGGGAAGACAGCCGTCATGGCAGGCTGTTCGCTTTACTGTAATTTATTAGGCAAAGGAAATTTCAGATACTTTATGCTCTCGCAGGAATCTGAGCAGTAATCCCTCGGTTTGTGGTAAGGGAAACCAAATAATATAATTCTGTTTTATTTTTGTATCAAGGAAGTGCGTCAGTGTGGACGGTAAATATCGTAATGCTATTAGTGGCCGACTCGTTTCAAATTAAGATTACCGTGCCACTGCTATTTAGGCTTGTCGTTACGATATCCAAGAGAGTTTAGTTAAAAGGTAGGATAACCAACGTTTTCGTTGATGTTCGCCGAAATATTTGCGTACGTGTACATTGTTCAAACACCAACGGCGGTGGTCTTCTATCGGACAGTCAGGTGCCTCACGACGTTATCAGTGCGAAGGTTAAATTAATAATTCTCTGAAAACAGTATTTGCAGACTTTGTCTAGAGAGTTTTTCCATTGGGAATAACGGTTAACGGTTAACGGTATAGAGCGGAAATAATACAAGGCTATCTATATTCTCTTTAGCTAGCAGTCGGCACAATTGTTATTTTAAATGAAAAATATAAATGGATGGTTTGAACTGGCTTGAGGTCATTGCCAAAAGTGATTTATAGCAAAACGAAATTATCATATATGTTTGGAACATGCATTAATAAGTGTGTGGATAAACGTTAAACATGTGTTGAAAAATGAAGTGAAAACATTTCACAATTGAATTAATAAATTAGCTTCTACCAGTCAGCATTTTTTAAGCTACTCGATTGAGGAGATTACATTAACTAAATTTACATGTTAATGATTAATTTATTTCCTGTTCTTGTTCTAGGAAACGTTTGGTCACCGAGTGAAAATAGTTTGATGGAGTCAAGTCGAGGCAAATTCGACTTTATAAGTATTGTACTTCATGTAGCGACGGACTTGGAGGCGTCGCGGTTACACTCAGTGAAAATAAATTCTCATTTCGTAGTTTGGCACTTCAAATGCAAAACTGGTTCTGAAATTTTTATACTTTTTCTTCCTAGAGAGCAATATNTCATTTCGTAGTTTGGCACTTCAAATGCAAAACTGGTTCTGAAATTTTTATACTTTTTCTTCCTAGAGAGCAATATAGCCTATTACCTCTTCATTTCATGAAAAAAAAAATCAGAATCTATCTTTACGGCATTAATTATTCATTGGCTAGTAGTACAACGTCATAAAATGGTAAAGAATAATGGGCTGTAAATTTTCAAATTGCTACTTTTTATCGTCGCGGCTTTATTCTCGCAGGCTGATCTGGAAACGGCTTAGCTACTACATAAGCCTAAACTTATATCCAAAAGTCACATGCACATTCACAACTTATCAGGAGTGCGAAACTGCAACTTGTTATCTGAAAGTGCCTTTTAAAACTCAGTAATAGTGGTCGCTATTTACTGTTACTATCATACTCAAAAATTAATGTTTCATTGTCAGGTGTTTCGAGTGTGATTGTGTTAACGACACCGTGCATAATATGATATCCATTTCATAATAGAATTCGGCTTGAATCTGATGGTTATCGCAGAACACGATAATTGTGCACTCTGCTGGAAATTGGATCTCCAATTGAATTATTCTTGTTCTGTTTCTCGGTTCATAATTCAGTACCGCGTCTCGGTTCTATGGAAATCAATACGTCTTGGCTGGTGGAAGTATATGTACCTCACCGTCTTGTTATAGGATAGGGCAGTCCCACACTTCGATTGCTGTTTTAGTTAACTTACAGAGAAGTTTGATCGTGTTTTCGTAATTGTTTCTTTTACCGTAGTTCGTCACGTCTGTAAGAAGGGAGTGAAATAGTGCATGTATTTATTTAGGGTAATATTTTATTTGAAGCCTGATAAAACATGTTTATTTATAAATTGGATTTTTTTTAATCGTGCGTTTCTTTCGCAACGTAAAGATAGGGCCAATCAACCTATTTAATATACGCTGTTACGGTCAAAATCTACCTCAGGCTTGTGTATCTGAGGCTTAATTGCATGTAAGATTAGGAATGTAGCACGCAAGTACCTGCAGCCAATTCGATAGCATAAAAAATATGAACTATACATTAAANTCATTTCGTAGTTTGGCACTTCAAATGCAAAACTGGTTCTGAAATTTTTATACTTTTTCTTCCTAGAGAGCAATAAAGCCTATTACCTCTTCATTTCATGAAAAAAAAATCAGAATCTATCTTTATGGCATTAATTATTCATTGGCTAGTAGTACAACGTCATAAAATGGTAAAGAATAATGGGCTGTAAATTTTCAAATTGCTACTTTTTATCGTCGCGGCTTTATTCTCGCAGGCTGATCTGGAAACGGCTTAGCTACTACATAAGCCTAAACTTATATCGAAAAGTCACATGCACATTCACAACTTATCAGGAGTGCGAAACTGCAACTTGTTATCTGAAAGTGCCTTTTAAAACTCAGTAATAGTGGTCGCTATTTACTGTTACTATCATACTCAAAAATTAATGTTTCATTGTCAGGTGTTTGGAGTGTGATTGTGTTAACGACACCGTGCATAATATGATATCCATTTCATAATAGAATTCTGCATGAATCTGATGGTTATCGCAGAACACAATAATTGTGCACTCTGCTGGAAATTGGATCTCCAATTGAATTATTCTTGTTCTGTTTCTCGGTTCATAATTCAGTACCGCTTCTCGGTTCTATGGAAATCAATACGTCTTGGCTGGTGGAAGTATATGTACCTCACCGTCTTGTTATAGGATAGGGCAGTCCCACACTTCGATTGCTGTTTTAGTTAACTTACAGAGAAGTTTGATCGTGTTTTCGTAATTGTTTCTTTTACCGTAGTTCGTCACGTCTGTAAGAAGGGAGTGAAATAGTGCATGTATTTATTTAGGGTAATATTTTATTTGAAGCCTGATAAAACATGTTTATTTATAAATTGGATTTTTTTTAAATCGTGCGTTTCTTTCGCAACGTAAAGATAGGGCCAATCAACCTATTTAATATACGCTGTTACGGTCAAAATCTACCTCAGGCTTGTGTATCTGAGGCTTAATTGCATGTAAGATTAGGAATGTAGCACGCAAGTACCTGCAGCCAATTCGATAGCATAAAAAATATGAACTATACATTAAAAGCTTAATGTATATGTTTATTTAGTATTAGGATCTGGTGCCTCGTAACGTAGGCTACTGCGACCATGATCGTGTTGACGTAACACAGTAACGGCGTAAGAATTGTTTAAGTGAAAACAACGAACGCGATGCTGCTATCACCAAGCGAATTATTATAGAAAATTGTTCTATAGTATATTCGCAGTATATTCGCAGTATATTCNCGATGCTGCTATCACCAAGCGAATTATTATAGAAAATTGTTCTATAGTATATTCGCAGTATATTCGCAGTATATTCACAGCATATTCGCAGTATATTCGCAGTATATTCGCAGTATATTCGCACTTTCTGAGTCAAACCTTTGAAAACCTACCTCATGTGTTACGTGTTTGGTGATTTCCCTACATACGTAATGGATCACAAACAAGCCTACGTATGTTTACATAGTAGCGTCTTAATTTTGGTTAAACTGAAATTTTAACTTTATTATATTTTTTATATAGATTGTAACATTTCAAATTTGATACGAACAAAAAAACACAAGAGTAAATAGGTGTGTTGCTAATGCCTAGTAAGAAATAGTTATCATGTAAATTATTATTAAAATTAGTGCACACAAATACGGTCCGGTGCGGTGCAAATTTCTAGACTTGGTTAAGGTATGTTTGCATAAGGTGGAGAAATAGCCTGAAAGTAGAACTTCAGCAGGACTTCTGGAATTCTGGAAATAACCATAAGTGAGCTATAACTATAAATCGACTCATCGCACCAATGCCTGACTTAGAGACCCAGGGCCCCTAGGCAATTACAGTCTCTGGGCCCCCTTTTTGGTAATTTAACAAAATAACCCATTTTATTTAGGTAGACAAAATTTCATCAATAATACACAGGANGGGCCCCCTTTTTGGTAATTTAACAAAATAACCCATTTTATTTAGGTAGACAAAATTTCATCAATAATACACAGGAAATGCTTCATATATCATCAAAAATTCGAAATTATTAAAAATAAAAAACTTTTGGACCATATTCGTCCACTGGGCTGGACTTCTCCTAAACTGAATTGCTAGATCAATTCTAGATCAAGGGTAGATCAAATCGTTTTTACACGGGTCAATAAAATTATCCAATTTTGGCTACTGTAATAATAAATAGCGCTGCCTTGTCCTGTGTCCTTTATTAATTTAATTACTGTTGTATATTTGTACCTTCCTATTTGATTTTCTTGACAAATAAACTTAAAAAAAAAAGTTTATTCCCTGGCCANCCAAGGCAGGTGCCTTGTTCACCTAGGTGGAAGTTCGGTATTGATCGCAGGAGAGTTTTTGTTTAGGTTTGTCTAACAACGTTGGAAAACAACGATAATAAAACCAACATATTTTAGTGTAAATTCTTAACCCTCCTGTTACATTTGAGGGATGCCAATAATTTGTTCCCCGAGTAATAAATGGCTATATGTCAATTTCTACTAAGCTCTGCTTAGAAGAGTTATCCACCAATAATTGATTATATTCCAAAAAATAAGGAAAGGTAAAAAAATAATATAATTTAACTGTTTGGCTATTAAATTATCTATACATGTGACGGAATATTGGTGCTTGTTACAATAAATGTGAGATTAATTCTTCAGTCTGTGGTTGGCGGAAGCCAGGTTAGAGCAGTTTCAAATATAATCGTTCTGTCAAATCCAGAGTTTTTCTGCCATTATATTCCATTTAGCTCGTTTGAAAAATAATAATATCCATTATGTAATGAACGGAGTATCATTAGCCTTTAAATTTGTGAAAATTATCTTACTAATATTATGAATGCGAAAGTCTGTGTGTTTGTTACCATTCAGATCCATAACGGCTGAACGGATTTTAATGAAATTTGGTATGTAGGTACTTTAGATCATGGAATAGGACATAGGATACTTTTATCCCGGAAAATTTTACGGCTCCTGTGGAATAACAACAAAGCCTAATTCTGCAACGGCTGGGAACGTGACCGGAATATTTTTTTTCCTTTGGTGTCAGAATTTATCAGGCCGCCCAAGGACCTCTGAAATGGCTTAACGACTGCTATCAATCGATAACAACCGGGACCGAATATTTATCGTGCTCTCCGAAGCCCGAAAGCGCTCAGGTGTTTTGCCATTAAACGGCCACCCATCCAAATGTGTGACGCTGGGAAGGTTGCTTAACTTTGGTGATCGATTAAGATCCCTCAGGCATGCGCAAAAACTAGTACCTAGGTACACTTATTTCTAAACCTACAACTTGATTAAACTCACGTTTTTATTTTCATACATCGACGCTGGAAAGCGGAAATGTGGTAACTACGCGATAGTTGCACTGCTATCCTGCTTACCCTACTTCTTGGCTATCGGGTAAAAAATATTTCCTTCCTTTAGGGTTGCCGTGATCCGTTAAAAACCTAGGCCAACATAGTATAATTATATAATTCTCTTTTCACATAAATGAATAGTTTTTTCCCAATTTATTTATTAGTGTATCACTGTAAAACTCAATTGTACCCGGGCGAAGCCGGGCCGGTTTGCTAGTTATTCATAAAACGGTAAATAGCAGGTACAGGACGAACCTACACTACGACTAGTGTGTCTGTCAAGCACATGTATATCGAAATTTACTTTTTTCTCATACTGACTTTTTGGAGTGTTGACTGCTGAATTACCTTGTATTAGACATTCATGCCCTCCTCGTTCCAGTTGGGTAGCGTTCATATTGGATGTATGTGACCATGACTGTGATCTCTGGTGACCTTTGCATAGTCTTGAATATAAAAATTTCTAAAATAAATAAATAATAATTTGAAAAATAAATGGTTAAGTAATATTTTCAATAAAAAAAAATATTCTGTTACTTTCGCTTTACTGCAGTAGGTCGTGGGTTCAGTCCCTTAAAAGTGATGGAGCTAATCCTTTTAGTGGTAAGGTCAGTCGGCGATTGACACCCGCACCACATTTATTTTCCCTTTTTATGTTCACAGTTACCCTGAACGTCCGTTAACGCTCCATCTTTCTTTCATGATTTACTCATTTTGTTCCATTCTATCTTCCTTCCGCCATTTCATCGCATATGTTTGACCTGCTGTGTGTCCTCTAATTCTTACTATTCGACAAACTTCGGATGTTTATTGTTATAGGTTTTTTTTCATGTTAATTCACCTTCCTCCACTTTAGACGGACAATCCGAAAACAGAAATTATTATTGTCACTTTTATGAAAATATTTTAAAGCTACCTACTGAAACAAATTTTTGCTTGTCCAATATGTGTTTTTAAACGATGTTTTATAAATACTGTTTAATTGTTCTTCATTTCTTCAGTTTGTATAATTTTTTTTTCAAAATTCGTTTTAAAATTTTAAAATTTTTAATTTTTTATTTTTTTTTGTATTTAAGGTTACTTTAATATCACGTTGCAGGTAACTAGAGGTCAAGGTCGATGTCACTGCTCGACATCATTGACCAGTGTTCCAACCCCAATTCCTATTTTCGTACACTCTATTTTATACTACTCACGTTTTACAATGTTGTACGTACATAGTTCCTGTATCATATCTCGTTGTTAGATAATTTCCCTTGTCTCGCTCTGGCTGCTTCCTTACCTCAGGCGGGCGTAAACACGGTAAATTACAACATATCATCTGATGTACTTGCGAGTTCGAAGCAGTGTGCGATGTGTAGTGGACGCGTTAGTAGTTACTTGAGGTACGGAAGGGAGACTGGTGGTCGGCAGATATCGGTCGCAGTTACAGAGCGCCGCACGCAGCCGGGAAGGTGGAGAGCCGTCGACAAGAGGACTGGATACGCGACAATGATCGCGCCGCGCTCTGGCGCAGGGCGAGGGAAACGCGATAAGGCCTGCTCGCCGAGGCACGAAGCGCTGCTCCAACTGGGCTTAAACGATAGAGCGCGGGGAGTGAGAAAACGCTGCTGCACGTCGGAGAAGCTTTGAGAAGCCAAACTGCGCAAATGTGCTATCATCCCTTCAGCAGTGCGCTCGCAGGTCGGACTTAATTCGTGCAACTAAACTAGAAGTCCGGAATTTCCTGTTACCTACGGTAAAATCCTATACTCATATATTGCTATACATATGCAAACTGTCATCAAAACTAATTACTTTAATAAACAATATATAAAATTCTATATTTGATGCACTTAAATCTGCCAAAACAGCTACATATATTTCGCTCTCCGTTTATTAAATATATTATATATAGTAAAAATTTCATATACAGTAATAAAATAAGATAGCTGAAATTCCATATTCCTCTTTATTACCTGCTGCTATAGCAGGTATCATATTTAGTTCATTCATCTACATCTTTGTTTGCAGTCGACATTCATTTCGACATAATAATATTCCGGATACAAATATAAAAAGAACGTGAACTCTAAGAGATACTTTCTTTTATCTAGGATTCTTAAATAAATGTAATCACATGACAAAAAAACATGAAAAATAGCTATTTTCCCAAAACTGATAGAAGTNGGGGGGGGGGGTGATTTTAAGAGTGACTGGTTCTTAAAGGTTTGAACTTTTATGAATTACAAAGAATAAATTTCGGTAGGTTCATAACAACTTTAATTCCAGTGTTCATATTACATTTCTTAGCTTGGACTCAGGCCATACGCCGCTGCTCAATTGATTTACAAGTGGAAATGTTCCAACTATTCGTATTATCACATTTACTCTCCTCCATGTGAACAAATTATTTTATCGTAATATTACCAACAATGAAAATTTTGTAATAATATTATTTACGCATAACTTTTTGCTATCATATAACAGAAATGACATGTATTGTCTTATGCAGGAAAATGGGTGCATGATGATTATAATAACCCCTCAGAACTACTTCTGAATTTTACATGCTTTCAGTGGTGACAAAATCAATCATACGCAAACAAAAATTATCATCAATTGTTTTGACATCTTAGTGTATATTTTTTCTCTTTTAAAATGATTTCGAACACTATCGCAGAGTCACGCTTAAGAAATTGTCAATTAACATAATTATTATCCATAAAATTAGGGGAAATAAAATTTGTAAATATTTAAGGCTCGTTATAATTAATTAAGCGTATTTTAACCACATATCGAGATATTACTTACTTCACATTTATAGCAAATGATACAATATTATGTACTGGAGTTACTAAGTTAAATGTCTTTCTCATGTAGCAACGAGGCTGAGCTGATAAGTGTTAATGAACTTGCCATGGCATGCATCAACATTTTGAGCACTGTATCAGTACATAAAGTTCAATCGCTTTTAGCATTTTTGTGCATAAACGAGTGGCGTAAGTTGCAATAAAATATACAATTTACTTTAAATCTCACCAGGTCTGAGTTTTCCGTCGCCTATAGCAGGCATCGTACATTCACATGGTCAAACCACTGTTTTTTTCCCCCTGATTACCCGCTCATTTTCATTTCCCGTCTAGATCTCATATCCGTCAGTCCCATTTAATGTAAATAAGTTGATACATTTGTCTTCTTTGATCGCTGTCCCTATTTCTTTCATTATCTGCACTACTCTTCATAGTCATAAAAAATACACCGAATAAGAACGATTATAATATTCTATTATATTAGATAAAGCACCGGAATATTTATGTTATTGTTCCTTTGGCTACCATTTTGTCACATACCTGGAATACCATTTTTTTTAAGTATCCTTTATTGGAACTTACCTGAAGTAGTAAATGTTTGCTTTACGACCTTATCTGTACTTTTCAGATTTTTTTGCTTAAACTTATTGTAATATTTTAGCTTACATAGTAAAACATTATTAATAGACTGAGGAGCCAAAAAAACTGGCAAAGGCGTGCGTATGCAAATAACAGAGGTACGGAACAAATCAGAGTAACGCGATGCGATTGGCAGCGCCTATATAAGACAAAAAGCGTCTGACACAGTTGCTAGATCGGTTACTGCTGCTACAATGGCAGGTTATCAAGATTTAAGAGAGTTTTAATGTGGTGTTATAGTCGGCGCACAATAGATGGTACATAGCGTCTCCGAGGTAGCGATACAATTTGGATTTTCGCGTACGACCATTTCACGAGTTTACCGTGAATATCGGGAATCCGGTAAAACATCAAATCTTCGACATCGCTGCGGCCGGAAAAAGATCGTGAACGAACGGGACAAATGACAACTGACGAGAATCATTAAACGTGACAGACGTGCAACACTTTCTCAAATTGGAACAGATTTCAATGCTGGGGCATCAACAAGTGCCAGCGTGCGAACTATTCAACGGACCTTCATTGGNCTCAAATTGGAACAGATTTCAATGCTGGGGCATCAACAAGTGCCAGCGTGCGAACTATTCAACGGACCTTCATTGGTATGGGCTTTCGGAGCCGAAGGACCACTCGTGTACCCAACAACTGACGTGCTGTGTTTCGAAATGCGGAGCGGACGGCCCACCAACACCGTCATTGGACTGTTGATGACTGAAAACACGTTACCAGGTCTGACGAGTCTCGTTTCCAATTGTATCGGGTGGATGGACGTGTACGGTTATGGAGACAACTTCATGAATATATGGACCCTACATGTCAACAGGGACTATTCAAGGCGGTGGAAGCTCTGTCATGGTATGGGGCGTTTGCAGTTGGCGTAAAATGGGACCCCTGATACGTCTAGATATGACTCTGACAGGTTACAGATACGTAAGAATCCTGTCCGATCACCTGCATCCATTCATGTCCAATGTGTATTCCGACGAACGTGGACAGTTCCAATAGGATAATGCGACACCCCACACGTCGAGGGTTGCTACCGAGTGCCTCCAGAAACATTCTTCTGACTTTAGACACTTCCATTGGCCACCTAAATCACCAGACATAAAAATTATTGAGCATATCTGGGATGACAGGCAACGTTCTGTTCAGAAGAANATTGGCCACCTAAATCACCAGACATAAAAATTATTGAGCATATCTGGGATGACAGGCAACGTTCTGTTCAGAAGAGATCTCCACCGCCTCGCACTCCTATGGACTTGTGGATTGCCATGCATGATTCATGGTGTGAATTGCCTCCTGCATACCTTCAGACATTATTCGAGTCCATGCCACTTTGTCTTGCGGCNTGCATGATTCATGGTGTGAATTGCCTCCTGCATACCTTCAGACATTATTCGAGTCCATGCCACTTTGTCTTGCGGCACTTCTGCGAACTCGCGGGGGCCCTACATGATATTAGGCAGGTGTACCAGTTTTTTTGCTCTTAAGTGTAGGTAACGTAATCTCCTAAATCGAGTGTCTTAAAAAAAGCTGACCAGTAGAAGCTAATTTATTAATTAAATTGTTAAGTTTTTTCAGTTCATTTTTCAACACAAGTTTAACGTTTATCCACTCACTTATTAATGAATGATCCACACATATATGAACATTTAGTTTTGCTATAAATTACTTTTAGCAATTACCTCAAGCCAGTTCAAACCATCCATTTAAATTTTACATAAAAAAAAATTACGCTGAGTGCTAGCTAAAGAGAATATCGATAGCCTTGTATTATTCCCACTCTATGCCGTTAAAAAATTCCCACTGGAAATACTGTCTAGACAATTNAGAATATCGATAGCCTTGTATTATTCCCACTCTATGCCGTTAAAAAATTCCCACTGGAAATACTGTCTAGACAATTTCTGCAAATATTGTTTCCAGAGAATTATTAATTTAAACTTCGCGCTGCTAACGTCGAATGAGGCACCTGACTGTCCGATAGAAGTCCCACCACTGTTGTTGTTTTAACAATGTACCCGTGCGCAAATATTTCGGCGAACATCAACGAAAACGTAAGTTGTCCCGCCTCTTAACTAAACTTTCTTGCATATCGTAATAACAAGCTTAATAGCAGTGGCATGGTAATCTTAATTTGAAACGANAGAATATCGATAGCCTTGTATTATTCCCACTCTATGCCGTTAAAAAATTCCCACTGGAAATACTGTCTAGACAATGTCTGCAAATATTGTTTCCAGAGAATTATTAATTTAAACTTCGCGCTGCTAACGTCGAATGAGGCACCTGACTGTCCGATAGAAGTCCCACCACTGTTGTTGTTTTAACAATGTACCCGTGCGCAAATATTTCGGCGAACATCAACGAAAACGTAAGTTGTCCCACCTCTTAACTAAACTTTCTTGCATATCGTAATAACAAGCTTAATAGCAGTGGCATGGTAATCTTAATTTGAAACGANCCTCTTAACTAAACTTTCTTGCATATCGTAATAACAAGCTTAATAGCAGTGGCATGGTAATCTTAATTTGAAACGAGTCGGCCACTAATAGCATCACGATATTTACCGTCCACGCTGACGCAATTCCTTGATACAAAAATAAAACAGAATTATCTTATTTGGTTTCCCTTAGCACAAACCGAGGGATTACTGCTCAGATTCCTGAGAAAGCATAAAGTATCTGAAATTTCTTTTGCCTAATAAATTACAGTAAGACTAACAGCCTGCCATGACGGCTGTCTTCCCTTCTCGCGCCTTCTCCTTTAGCCTTTAAGCTACCAAAACAGCCCCTCCATCCCGTGAAGGGTTGTTGAGGAGGGAAAAGAGGGCTTCTGCTGGAACGTAAGATTGAATTGTATGAAGTAACCCAGAAGTGTACAGTGACTTAGGGAACGACACCAGCGTGCTGGCTGTATACCACATTACCAGTATCTAGCCTGTGTGGTTGCGTGTACCTGAGGAATAAAGTTCGCTCTTTGTGTTCAAGGTCAGTTATCTTAACCAGTAAAACTTTGTGCGTTGTCAACACTTTCAGTTTTGAAACTTTGCATAACACAATTAATAGTGCCTGGTACAAAAGATTTACAATTTGTATGACTTCTTAAATAATAATACACACTCAAAAAAATGGACCTATTTAACTCGTCAAAAAGTACAGGTATTTAAACCCTTTGAAGTAGCAAAAATTTCAGTGTGTTATGTTTTGGTTTATCACAAACAGAAAAAAGTCATACCTATTTCCAATTTTCTTTTATAAAATTTATTTTCAATATAAGTTGAAAACTCGCATTTAATATTTTTCGTGATTCAAAATAATTTAGACCTAATAAGACACCGTTCAAATGTTCCATTAAAACCTATAAATAAATTATCGGTATATTGTAATTTTTTTCAAATTTCGTATTTGTTTATCAAAATAGGTATTTTTGGAAATAATTAACTCTGCTTAGTCGCTAATAAGTGAACAACTTGAATAGTTGTATTTTTCCTTAAGGCTATTAGAGGCATAAAAAGTATTTCATAAATAGGACGCTCATATTTAATCGTTAAAAAAAATAATTTTTGCATATGGGAATTTATATTTAATCGTTAAAACCAAATTGATGTGCTCAAAANTTAATCGTTAAAAAAAATAATTTTTGCATATGGGAATTTATATTTAATCGTTAAAACCAAATTGATGTGCTCAAAAACTTTAAAGATAAATTGGAAACGTCACCAATCTTATCTGAAACAGTATTGCCGTGAGGTAAGCGGGCGCGGTAGTATTTATATTCCCGCATATGGTCCGGTTGCCACATAATTGTTTGTGTGGCTAGCCTAACACACGCTTTTCACGGAATTCATTTTAATGAATTGCTCAGATATGCTATGAAAATCTCATGATCAATTAAGCAGTACTCGATCCATTTCCGCCTGGCCAAGCGAATGAAGTGGTTATTTCTTTGGAACATTCNTTAATCGTTAAAAAAAATAATTTTTGCATATGGGAATTTATATTTAATCGTTAAAACCAAATTGATGTGCTCAAACAAAAACTTTAAAGATAAATTGGAAACGTCACCAATCTTATCTGAAACAGTATTGCCGTGAGGTAAGCGGGCGCGGTAGTATTTATATTCCCGCATATGGTCCGGTTGCCATATCTTTGTTTGTGTGGCTAGCCTAACACACGCTTTTCACGGAATTCATTTTAATGAATTGCTCAGATATGCTATACAAATATCATGATCAATTAAGCAGTACTCGATCCATTTCCGCCTGGCCAAGCGAATGAAGTGGTTATTTCTTTGGAACATTCNTCATGATCAATTAAGCAGTACTCGATCCATTTCCGCCTGGCCAAGCGAATGAAGTGGTTATTTCTTTGGAACATTCGGTTATCCACACCTTTTTTAGTCGAAGAAAATGTGAAATTATATACTTATTTTATATGACGAACAAAGAAAATCCTTAAGAAAAATTTTAAACTTCGTCAAATATGAGCCATTAAACTTTAAAATACATAAAATCATTTTACATATTCAATAATTAAAGAATTTTGATGGCGAATATCGACTCACTAAATTTGAGAACGGATGTTCGTTAAAATTATCGAAAATGACTACTCTAAGTGTTTATGACTATAAAATTATCAACTTAAATGCTTATAATAATTATTTTTATGGTGCCACGTCTTGCGTCTCCGCGTAAAATTGGCACAAATCACATATCTACATACAGCCCGGAAAAATTGCTGAAGACGAAAATAAATATTTTACGATCCGTATGTTGTAATTGCGCTAAAAAAGGTATAAGTGTAGCCCTCTTACGTTCTTACTTAGCTCAATGATTCTGGGCAAATATCATATTTTTCTAGTACCGTAGTTAAGGAGAGACAACAGCATATGTATAGCTTTCAAAGTTTACAAGCAGGTTTAGCTGACGTCGCTTCCCTCCTCATTTATGAAGGCTTCCTTGCCTCTCAGTAGGCCAGTTTCTGTGATACTTCTTTAACATTCTCTTCACTTATCTTTGATGTCTAATGCCAATACATTTTTCCTGATATTTTATGCCACATTGCAGCTTAACGTACTCTCTAACCCATTTAACAAATTTGTTTAGAATAAACAGCACTAAACTGTGAACTTGCAGACCATTCAGAAAAAATGTGCGTGCAAACAATATTTAATGACACTGCAACGTAACGCAAGAACTAAAATTAACTACCGTAACTACAAATTAAACACTACATCATACACGAACAAGTAAAATGGGGTTTTCAATTTCCTTCTTCCTCAGCAAATGGGCAGCAGAATGTACGGCTAAGACCTGTAGTACAAGTCCGGCGTGTGCAACGGTCGAGCACGAGCTCAAATAGAGCGGAAAATAAACCCAATATATTATAGGCATTTACACGAGCCACGACATTCTCGAACCTACCAAACAGGAAGTGGTCGCAGATTACCAGTGGACACCATATATTTAAACATTGCAAAACCATCCTTACAAATAATGAAATTCAAAAAAACCTTTTTGGGAATAAGCTGTTGCAGTACGAACGTAACATTTGCGTAGTAATACTTATTAAACTTCACATAAATATCAAGTAATATTTGTTACCAAGGAATTTAAATGAATGTCGTTGGTACTTTAAATCATCGTAAGAAACCTCATAAATAAACTAAACGCTGTTCACGGTAAAGGGAACGCATTAGAAATCAAGCTTTTAAAATATGATTAGCCGTAAATGAATGTAATCTACAGTAGACACTTGCATGCAGGCAAGTTAATAAAAATAGTCCTGAGATTTGACGTTGTACTACGAGTTTAAATTTGTTTGATTCAGACACGTTAGGCTACGAATTTACATAAAAAGTACACATTTACATTCTTAAAAATTCCACGCTTCTGCTTGGATGGTGCATTAATAAAGTGATAAGCCAACTACAATGTTAATTTCACCTATGACAGACGGACACAAAATGAGGAAATACTAGATCCTAAACAGTGACTTTAGAAAACCGCAATTAATCGTTAACAGCCTATACCTTAATTTGCATTTTAATTACGTATGCTAAAACTGACGTGTCAACAACACCACTTGTATAACGATTTTAGTTAAGTTTAAGACTTCATTTCTTTGACTATTATGACGTTCAAGAAGCTAAGGTTATTATCGCAATATGAGTTTGCCGAAGAATTAGGCACAGGTAGGAAGGACACTTTATGAGAGACGAATTTACTTACCAGAAAAAATGATAAATGTTGTTCTACTTTAACTTTTTTTTTCATCAGCGATATTTCTCGTGCATTTATTTCTACGGCGTCGTCACGACGGCATTTTTATGTGTTCTGACACTTGCACAGCGCCAGGAATAGGCTATCAGCGTTCACGGTGCATCGATTTATTGCGCGTGTGTTGGTCGGCAGCTTACTGTGCGCGCACCGCATGGCGTTTCCGTATTTGAGCTACCGATACACATCTCAAGAAAGTAATTTTTATTATCTTACAAGATTTAACCAAAAAAAATTAACAAAGAGTGCGACCAGACTTACAAGAGTTTTTCCTTCGCCGAGTTCGTTAAAGTGGCAATGGATGAGTCCTCAGGATAATTCATGAATCTGTGTCCTTGTTAAGACACTTATATTAGTTTATTGTCAAAGACGCTCTCCCGATAAGCCTCTCGGCATAAAAGCAAGAGTGCATTGTAAGCTGAATAGAAAAACTGACTTGAAGTTGAAGATCAGAGGCATACAGAGAAAACATCTATACCAGTCCTTTCACAAATATGAAACAATATGTGACTTTTAGTGACACGTTAATTGTACTATCGAAGACTCTGTGCAGGAATCTGCCTTCTGTACCATGTCTGTGGTCTGTTTCAGAATAGCGTTAAGGTAGAGAGAAGCAATGAACTTGTGCTATGCATTATAGAAATACGTATTGAGATGACATACCTAAAGCATTTATATATTTTGCATGATTTAATTCGGGGTTAAATTGAAAAGCACGTTTTCTACATATATCGAAAATATTTGTTCTTTTTTATCCGCTATAAAGGCGTCAAGAATGAGTTTCCCCCTTGTTAAACCAGATAAATGAAATTAAGTTTAACAGTCATTGAGATAACTACAGTGTAAATATTCGTCCTATGTTCCTTTTGCAAAGCACTTTCAAGGCGTATATGTAACGCCCATGACGATTTCTGAACGTGTGTGTCGGTTTTTCCTCCCACTAACCACAATCCATCCTTTATAGGAGCAGTTGGGTGCCGCGGTCGCTAAGCGGTTAGCCTGCTTGATTCCCACTAAGGCGTTCCCTGGTTCAATCCCCAGCTGGGTCACTCCGAGATTTTCGCATGTGGGAATCTGCTAGACGATGGCGCTGATTGGCGGGTTTCCTCAGGGATTTCCCTTTTCCACAGACCTTTTATTCCAGCGCTGCTCCATTCTCACCTCAATCATCCTCATCGGCTCTGAAGACCTCGCTGTTAAGAGCCGCCTAAATCTCTTGACTTCACTCACTTTATAGGACCAAGAAATAACGAGAATCTTGAGTAAAAGGCATAAACGACAAAATTATTAACCAGATTATATAAACCATTTATTTTGAACGGCCCAAATTACAAATTAAAAGAATAAATAAAATGAACTTCTTGCAGTCTCGAGTTTCAAAATCGGTATACATGTCAGGCTATGACTATACTATGTGGCAACCTTCGTTGTACTCACGCGATTGATTCTGGTAATTAATTTTTGCAAATGGGTATATTTTAATGAGGAAAGTTTCAGGTTATAAATGACGCACATAATATATAAAATACAAGAAAGTGACATTGTTTTCATTCAAGAAGATGTTCCATAGTTTGCTTATAATGTTGGTTAACCTACATTGGCCCAACAGAAAAATACGTACCTTTTACCAATTTGTTACCAACAATCAACCCAACTTTTAAAATTAAAAAAATACAATATCTATGATTTATGTAATTTTCATATTTAGTGCCATCGCTGTCTGGAGGGAGCTAAGTAAACTCTTAACATAGGAACACATTTTTGTTGGCATTTTCCGTTGGCCCAACTTTGTATTAATATGGTTTCTCCAACTCGACATAGAGCAAAACTTTCCAACCAAGTGCCAAAGTTGTGACAACGCCGGTTGCTACTGTGTTATTTCATTGTCCAGATTATGTTGACGTCATATATAGCGGATAGTCATAATAACGTGGTCGACCATGTTACGTTACATTATTGCGAAATTTGAAAGAATCAAATAGAAAGCACGTGGAGAAACTCTGATTAAGAAAATTTGGAGACAAACTGATAGAGTTATGCTGGTTAGTAGGAGACAAAAGAGGGTTGTTTTCCAGGGCCTGTGTATACATGGCATTGCTAGTACCCGGGTGTGAAGCCTAACGATTCCCGGCACGGTGAGGGTATAGAAGCGACACGTAGTGCTGGTCCTTCTCACGTCATTAGTCAATTTTCTACGTGCTGCTGTTTGTGTTGCTCTGCATGCTGCTCTGCGGGTTTTGCTCTGCATGTTGCTCTGAGTGTTTCTCTGCATGTTTCTCTGAGTGTTTCTCTGCATGTTTCTCTGCATGCTGCTCTGCATGTTGCTTTGCATGCTGCTCTATATGTTTCTCTGCATGCTGCTCTATATGTTTCTCTGCATGCTGCTCTATATGTTTCTCTGCATGCTGCTCTATATGTTTCTCTGCATGCTGCTCTATATGTTTCTCTGCATGCTGCTCTATATGTTTCTCTGCATGCTGCTCTATATGTTTCTCTGCATGCTGCTCTGTATGTTTCTCTGCATGCTGCTCTATATGTTTCTCTGCATGCTGCTCTAAGTGTTTCTCTGCATGTTGCTCTGCATGTTGCTCTGCATGTT
The DNA here is from genome assembly GCA_002778355.1 of Clitarchus hookeri. NCBI lineage: Eukaryota > Metazoa > Arthropoda > Insecta > Phasmatodea > Phasmatidae > Clitarchus > Clitarchus hookeri. The sequence goes on from NQII01006563.1 coordinate 59,078, forward strand.
TCTAAGCATGCTGCTCTATATGTTTCTCTGCATGCTGCTCTGAGTGTTTCTCTGCATGCTGCTCTGCATGTTTCTCTGCATGTTTCTCTGCATGCTGCTCTGCATGTTGCTCTGCATGTTTCTCTGCATGTTTCTAAGCATGCTGCTCTATATGTTTCTCTGCATGCTGCTCTGAGTGTTTCTCTGCATGCTGCTCTGCATGTTTCTCTGCATGTTTCTCTGCATGCTGCTCTGCATGTTGCTTTGCATGTTTCTCTGCATGTTTCTAAGCATGCTGCTCTATATGTTTCTCTGCATGCTGCTCTGAGTGTTTCTCTGCATGCTGCTCTGCATGTTTCTCTGCATGTTTCTCTGCATGCTGCTCTGCATGTTGCTCTGCATGTTTCTCTGCATGTTTCTAAGCATGCTGCTCTATATGTTTCTCTGCATGCTGCTCTGAGTGTTTCTCTGCATGCTGCTCTGCATGTTGCTCTGCATGTTTCTAAGCATGCTGCTCTATATGTTTCTCTGCATGCTGCTCTGAGTGTTTCTCTGCATGTTTCTCTGCATGCTGCTCTGCATGCTGATCTGCGTGTTTATTTGCGTGTTTTTCAGATTGGCTACACCGTGCTGTAAGCGGCGTTTTGGAGGGTGCTATCTCTTTGAAAGTATTTTGCGTGCCCGAGGTCTAGAAGCATGAGAGCGCTATGGGCGACCTAGGCATGCGCGTCAAATACCCGATCTCCTTTATGCACAATGCACTTATTTTCAGAGACGACCCTACCATTTTATGGTGTAAAATTAAAGACAAAGGTTTGCTGCACGTCCGTACACTCATTTCAGTAGCCTGTACCGAAAATGTTATACTTAAAAGTATTTGCAAACATCATTTTCACTTAAAAGAAAACGAATTAGAGACGGAAATTGAAAACGGAAACTAATATTCGGACATGAAATATTTCTCAAAAATGCGTGAAAAATAATGTCAAAGTAGTTAATTGGAGTGCACAGGTTCTTGAAATCCGACATAGAAAAACTAAAAACTGGCAATCCTATATAGAAACGTTTTTGTGTATTTTTTAAGCAAATATTTTACCACATTGATGTACTTATTTCGAATAACACTTAGCGCTGCAACGATATGAACAGATTTACGGGGCAAGACGTATTTCGACAGAAGTAGAAGTACGCCACTCTGACAAAATATTCGCTCTTTAGGTAATGAAGAACAGTTGTAGGATTGCCCTTTCTTGTTTACTATACAGGGCCTTTCAATAAAAGCGGACAGAAATGAAACGGGGAATACAAACCGCGCCACTGAACATTTTGAGATTGGGAATGTGTGGTCCACGAAAGTTATACATTGAGATATGGGCGTAAACGTGTCTAACATGAATGGAGGTGTCCGGATTAAATAAGTGACATTGCATATGTACACTATTGACAAGTAGTACTTCACAGGACCATTCAATTGATGGACCGGTGTTAAGGTATAATTTTGTACCTCATAAGAGTTGCTCAAAGTGATGGCCACCAACCTCGACACAAGCATGATAACGGCATACGAGATTATGCTGCACCCGTTCAAATATCCCATGTGTGTTGCATCTGCCGTTGATACACGCTAATGTGGAACTCTAGGGACGACAGTGCCTCTTTGTTTAAGATAGGCGAACCACACACGCCATGGTTTGCCTTCGTATTTACAGCCCCATATTTGCTTAAGCTGGCCTCGCGGACCACACGTTCCCAATCTCAAGGTGTTCTATTGTGTGGCCCCTGTTCCCAGTTTCATTTTTGTACGCTTTTTATGAAATATTCTGTGTGTTGGGTTTCATAAACTAGTGGAATGCAAACTCACACATTTTGAACAATTGTTTTTTTAAATGGGAACTATACGAGCTAACCTTTGCGTTCTCTTTAGAGGCTGGGCAGATGGAGATCTGCATGGCGGATGATCTCGAAAGTCGGGCCGGGCCGTCTTGCTGGTGGAAGCTCTACGAGCTCGGAACAAAGGCAATTCCTGTTCTGTGCATCTGGCGGGAGTACCTATTCTCTCCGCAGCTTCTCTGGTGCTTTCAGGTGACGGGATATCTAGGCCTTAGGTGGCTGTAAGGTGTGTGCAAAGCCGGCTGTGCGGCTATATTTGGCGACGATAATTCAACAATGAAAAGGGTAACTCTCTATACCAGAACTTAATTCCCTGTAAAATTCACACAAATTGGTTGAGTTACATAAACCTGGTGGGTATAGCTTCGACTACGGAAAGGGCTTTCCCTCCCGATTTAGGAAGGCCAGTTCTGTTCCTTGGTGCTCTCACAATGGCGGGAGACCAGGCTATAATGGCTGCAAGTTTGCGCCAGTCTGTGACATTCTCGGGGGGCGGGATCACCTTGGGAGAGTTAGTCTCTCCCCGGGGCCCCCCGTGGTGCCCCCCGTGGTGCCCTTGGAATGTCTCACTAAAATTTGGTCGGGTCGTCCTTGACTACGGAAGGAGCTTCTCCTGTCGGCTTGCGAGTGCCAGTTTGGAGGTGGAGAGAATTCTGTTAACCGATCATTGTGTCGGGGGTATTGCCACCCCTAGTATCAAAGGTAGGCAGGAAACTTAGCTACAGGAAGGACTTGTCAAGTGCAATTTATAGCCTCTGCCAGTCCAAGGGAACCCACGCCTCCTCGTGGAACCGCAGGGCACTCCCGTGGTTGGGATTGGCAGACTTGGGAAACTATGTAAATTTTTATTTCGAAAATACACAACACGTAAGGACTCTTTAGTTCAGGAAGTAATTTGACATAAAATTCTACTAGTTAAAAGTAAAATTTGAACGTTGCAATAGTTTGCAATGCACATGGAAATATAAAAAAATGTATCTTATTATTCTCGAGAACGTTTGACAAGTTTAAAAATGTCTGAACTTGTTAACAGCGCCAGACAGCTCCAGAGTATTTTACAGTTTCACCAACCATTTGTACAAAATCACGCGGTGAATGTTATTATTGATTTGCTTAACTAATGTATCAAAGGGCAACATTTTTCAACCTCTATTCTTTTTAAGGCTCGTGGCATTTATTACGCCAGTAAAAACTTTGATTACCAAACGTAGTCTTTCAGTCAGATACAGTTATAATACTGCATATTATAATTTTTTATTAAATAATTAATTGCAAATAGTACATTCCCGACAAAGTGTGAAGCTATGTTTGGCTTAGTGGTGCCGACCTTTGTGTCGCAGTTGGTTGTATTCTGGCTTACGGCGTGACGAACTGCGGGTGCTAGTCTCGGTTAATGCGTGTGTGTCAATTTGTGTTCGTTTTGTCAGTCACAGAACTTGATAATTGTCACTGAAAGTCTGAGAGAGGTAACGCTCTGGAGATGTTAAAACATTTGCCTTCTCACATCCCTTTTACTGCTGTGTTGCCCACTTCAATCCCAGGCTACGGCGGAAGGGTTTGTAATTTAGAACACGCATGAAAGGAGACTAAGGCTAAACTGAGCCGGATGACCTGCCATTCCTGGATGACAGGATTAATGAGTATAGGGGAGGAAACTACAGTCCCCCGAAAAAACCCTCACGCCACCTCAGCGTCCGCTCCTTTCGAGCATCATAAGTGGGTCTTAAAGTGTTAGAAATGCGGAAACATGATTTATGTGCAGAGACGATGGAGGGCAGAATTCAACACTGCGCCACCGTCATGTACAACAATGGCACGATGGCGTGACAAGTTTGAGAGGGATGGAACTTTGTGTAATGTGAATAAAGGACGGTGTGGCATGAAGAGAACGACAACGGACAAAGGAAATGTGGGGACTGGGTTGCACGCATTCACATATTCCGCCGGGAAGTTGAAGCCCTTAAGGCAAGCTGCGCGTGAGTCAGGTGCCAGTAAATCAAGTTTATATAGTATTTTAAAGCCATTAAAGGGAAGACCCTACATGCATACGTTATTTCACACTATGAATGAAGATGATCGGGATAGACATGTCCATCCCGACTAATTCCGTACCGTATGGCATAAACTGATATGTCACATTTTGCAAATTTTTCAGGAGAGCAGGGTGAAGATTTAATGACCCATAATAAATCCGGATGTAGTTGAGTTAATTTTATTTGGTATAATATTATATATGCAATGACTATAACACAAATGGGTTTAACTTATTACAAAATTATGTATCATATTACACCATCCTAATAATTGTGCAAAAAAAGTATCACATTTTGATCAGAGCAATATTGCACAAGTCATATCAGCTTGTAACATAAGACTCTAGGAATATCATCTGTTATTTATTGCGTCCTGCAAGATATCAATTAATCTTGCCTCAAGGCAACCCAGGATAATTGGGTCCGTAACGTAATTGAGGGATATGTTTACAAACTTCACCATTATTTTAATATAAAAGGGCTGGAAGGTGAAATTCATGCAAACTGCAGCCACCTCTAATGCAACTTTGTAACCTCCCGAATGCGACTCAGCCATCGTGCTGCCGAATGAAACCAACTCGGTCTTCCTAGAGTAAGGAACACTGTGAACTAACAATTTAGAATTTTAAAGTGTACTACGCCAAGGGTAAGGTTTATTCTACTCAGGTTAGGAACAAAACGTGATTTCTTATGGGAGTGTTTGGTATAGAGGAAATTTCCTCCGCTAGGTACGCAATGTTCCAAAAGATAACTTTTAATTAAAATTTTAAGCTACGTGAATAATAAAAGAGAAAGATTTTACTTAGTAACGAAGTTCTTTGATATTTTATTTATGAGTAATATAATTTTTTTTAATGTATAAATAAAAGAACTCTGTTACACATGCGACACTTGCGCTTACATAAGTGGCGAAAATTTTTGCTTGCCAAACTTTTAACATCGACTTTCCTAATCTGTAGGATAATTGGGTTCATCTGCAGACAGATTCGTTTCTGGATTTTCGTTAGTAGGTATCGTGGCGTACGTTGCCAACGGCTTACAGGTTTCGCCTAGGAACATTCATATCTCCAAAACACTTTATTCAGTCGCTTCTAAATCGTACAATTTCGTTTTATATCACCCTTTTCAAAAGGCGACATTTGTCTACGGTCCACAGCCAGAAGTGCCGTCTCTCCTGTGGGTACCATCCCAACATAATGATGCACCTAATCATATTAATTATTAGAAGTTGTAAAGTCATCAAACATTAACCATAACTTTTACTTTGGCGACGATCAAATTTATTATAGTGTTTAAGTACAAACAGTGACTTCAGCAAGTACGGTTAAGCCTTTCAGTATCAGTGCATTTATATTTCCTGAAATCATGTTGGTGATACACTGATGCACTGCTTAGTACGAACATATTAGAATAGTTTTATAAATCGGTACTCATATTGAATTCCTCAATTACTTTTTAATGTTAAAATTTTTTATTATGACTTTCACTAAAACGTTAACTTTTCCTAGTCAACAGCAGCATCGTATAACATATAGTCCTGTGAAACCCTGTAAATAATGTCTTTTAAATATATTTATTAATAATTTTTTAATGTGCCATACAAATTACATTTTAAGAAATCGAACTCTGAAACAGCTCCTGTGTGATGTTATGTTTACGTTTTGGTTCGTACTGTGAAACTCGTTAGATAAAACAACTTTTACTGACGTAATTGTGGGTCTTAAAATAACTTTTGAAACCAACAGTAGAAGTTTATTTTGTTCTGGACGGAAATGCAAATAAATGTTGTTTTTTTTTTTTCGGACAAAACTGTATAGCAATGTTCATTTTTCTGTTGCAGGTATAACTGGAGTTGTGAACATAGACGCGAATGGAGACAGGATCGCTGACTATTCTCTGCTGGATATGGACCCAGAAACAAACAAATTCCACGTGAGTAGATTAATAAAATTATATTTATCTTATTTACGGTTGTATGTATTCAACTATTGAACACATGAATTACGCTAAATATTTTCAGTACCTTTAATTGAAAATTGATTTGTGGTAGATCAAAACATGCTATAAAATTAGTAGCAAACGTTTGTCGTATGTGACATACGTGAAACTTGTGCAAAATATATTAAATTGAGCAATACACATAACTAGAAAGAAATGGCAAATTTTTGGGAGAGTGTACTGAGGTGCCTTCCACATTTGAGTTTTTATTCCAAATTCAGATTTTTCAATGAAAGGAAAAGTAGTTACCGGTGTGATTTAGAAGACCTTTTTTTTTTTTTTAATTCACAAAGCTAAAAAATGTAATTATTAAGCTGTATATGCAAGGAATCAACCACATGTAAAGTGTGCGATCCTTACAGTTTCCATATTTGACTGTCGGCCCAAATAAACGGCGATCCTTACAGTTTCCATATTTGACTGTCGGCCCAAATAAACGGGACACCAATTTGAGAGCGCCCTTATTTCGTCTGCCGGGGGGTTAAATTTTTATTTTCTACTCCAAAAGAGTTTTTATATCCTAATTTAAATTATTTTTACTAAAACATATACTAATAACAAACAAGTGGCCACTCATAATATTGCATTCGTTTAATAATACAGCTCGAAAGTTTGTTCGTAGTTTGGTGACAATTCGGTTAGTAACCGTTAGTGAATTTATTGATGCTTAATAATGGTATAAAATTCTAATTTAACAAGTTCAACAGGAAACTTAAATGTAAAGCTGTAAAACTTGAAATATTAATTCACCTACGCTATCCAGTATTTGAATCGAATGTATTTATAAACATTCTCATTTCGTCAGTACTGCATTTAGCTAAGGTTACTAGGGCGCAGCGCTCCGGCAGAAATACGATATCAGTTTCGAATATCGGTTGTGCATTCACTTTTTATAATAACCGAAAATGTTTATTACACGTAGAGCCAACCGAATCTTTAGTTGCTGCAATTAAATCTTACAATTTGGGGCAACAAAATAAGAACAGCAAATCNTGGCGGGGGTATGACAGCGGCGCTAATGACTTAATAGTATGCGGCACGCGTCAAACTTTAATTGAAAATTTATTTTTGGTTGATCGAAAACATGCTATAAAATTAGTAGCAAAATTTTGTCGTATGTGACTTACGCCAAACTTGTGCAAAATATATGAAATTGAGCAGTATACATAACTAGAAAGAAATGGTAAATTTTTCAGGAGAGTGTACTGAGGTGCCTTCCATATTTCCGTTTTATTCTAAATTCAGATGTTTCAATTGAAGGAAAAGTAGTTACCAGTGTGATTTAGAATGCCGTATATTTTTTGTTGTGATTCACAAAGCTAAAAATTTTTTATTATTAACATGTATATGCAAGGAGACAACCACATTTAAGTGTGCGATCCCTACAGTTTCCATATTTGAATGTCGGCCCAAATAAACGGGACACCAATTTGAGAGCACCCTTATTTCGTCTGCCGGGGCTTAAATTTTTATTTCCTACGCCAAAACAGATTATATATCCAAATTGAAATTATTGATACTAAAAAGTATACTAATAATAAACAAGTGGCCACTCATTTGACTGCATTAGTTTAATAATACAGCTCGAAGGTTCGTTTGCAGTTTTGTGACAATTAGGTTAGTAACCGTGTTTGTTAGTGAACTTATTGAAGATTTATATTGGTAGAAAATCCTAATATAACAAGTTCATCAGGAAACTAAAATGTAAAGCTGTAAAACTTGAAATGTTAATTCACCTACGCTATCCAGTATTAGAATCGAATGTATTTATAAACATTCTCATTTCGTCAGTACTGCATTAAGCTAAGGTTACTAGGGCGCAGCGCTCGGGCAGAAATACGATATCAGTTTCGAATACCGGTTGTACATTCACTTTTTATAATAACCGAAAATGTTCATTAAACGTAGAGCCAACCGAATCTTTAGTTGCTGCAATTAAATCTTACAATTTGGGGCAACAAAATAAGAACAGCAAATCGATTTGATTTTAACACCAAAATATTTCATTGCCGTTATACAAACAATTAATTTGGTTGCGTAAAACTAACTTCATTTTATTTAATAAAATATTTTTCTCAGTGCAATTTAATTTACATTTTACGGTTAGACGATATTTTTTTCTCCTCACTGACAACTCTTACTTGCTCGTTATTTATTTTGTAGTATTACATATGCATTGACAATACTTTATATAACCCGGTCTTTTGTTAAATGGACTCTCTTATCTACGCGCAGTTTATTTGTGGCCGACAACACTTCTCAGCACAACTTCGTTTGTACATTCTTTTCTTTGTATTTTTTCAATAAAGAATTCTCCCTAACAAACATATTTGGGAGCCACACTATTATTAAGCAGTCCTTATTCTTCTTGCACAGTTTGACTTGGAGTTGAGTCTAGCAAAATTTCAAACCAATTTTTTTTGTCAAGAAACCGCAAAAACGTTATGCTTATATTGTAGTCAGAATGTAAGAAAAAAATCGTAAATTTGAATTAATTACATTTTTATAGTAGAAATAACTGTCAACTTAAGAGGTTATGGCTATTGTTTTGAAGTACAGTAAGACCGCGATAATCTGGCACTCGATAGTCCGGTATGAATCAGAACACGGTTGGCATTGGCAGTACAGTCGGACGCGTTCGGGAGTTATTGGAACCGTTCGGCGTCTCGTCAGTCACAATTTGTTTCCGCGGGATCAGCCATCTTGGCTTCGTGCTAGTAACACTACGAATCTTAGTTTACGTACACCTTCAGTTACACTGTATCAGAGTTTAGCTATTTGTATGACTGTCAAAGAGACTACAGCACATTGAAAATTTCGTACGTACAGTGAATAATGAAAAACTTGGTTAAGAAAAGAGTTGAATTTTTCATTTACTTCGGTACAAGTATACAATGTTGACCATTGCTCCCTGCTCAGCTCACTTTTAAATAAAATGATTGTTTCTAGCAAAATATTTCATATTTTCTTATAGGAAATTCTTTTGGAGGGCATTTTTTTTATTGAAGACGTAATTAATATTTCTGGATCATGATCCGATGAGCCATTTATTACTGGGAGTCAGTGGCACTCTATAACTGCATTAATATTAATTAAAATGTTATCAAGTATTTTCTGACTGGTTTGTTCTATTCTGGTAGCAAAGTTTACTATGGATTTAAGGTTGAAGGTACTGAGTAGACTATCAAATTCAGTTTTTTTTTTTTAAATAAATTACTTTCAAGTCTCCACAGACAATACTTTCTAGAATTGTTCTCTAAATGGCTTTAACGTTTGCTTCAAGAAAATTTAAAAAGTTACTAAAGTTAGCAGAAGGGGCTCTATATATAGTGAGGACCCCCACTTTTTTACATTTGTCAGTTGTCACTTCCACATAACTGCACTCAAACACGTGATCTTCGCATAATAAATGCATATCCTTTTTAAAACTTGCATTATTTTTACTGAAAATAAAGGTACCACCCTTACTCATGCTATTTCTACAATAAATAGAAAAGAGCGAATAACCAGGAATTTTAATTTCCTTAGCAGATGATTCAGTTAAATGTGTTTCTTTTAAGCATATTATTTGTACATCCAAGTTTTGTTCTGCGGAAAATTTGTCCAAGCACAAGGAAAGCACATCAATTTTGCTTGTTAAACCTCTAATATNTATTGCCGTTATACAAACAATTAATTTGGTTATGCCAAACTAACTTCATTTTATTTAATAAAATATTTTTCTAAGTGCAAATTAATTTACATTTTACCGTTGCACGGTATGATTTTCTCCTGACTGACAACTCTTACTTGCTTGTTATTTATTTTGTAGTATTACATATGCATTGACAAAAACTTATATAACCCGGTCTTTTGTTAACATCTCAGCACAACTTCGTTTGTACATTCTCCTCTTTGTATTTTTTTCAATAAAGAATTATCCCTGACTAGCATATTTGGGAGCCACACTATTATTAAGCAGTCCTTATTATTCTTGTAGAGGCTGACTTGGAGTTGAATCTAGCGAAATTTCAAACAAATTGTTTTTTGTCAAGTAAGTGCAACAAAGTTATGCTTATATTGTAGTCAGAATATCAGAAAAAAATTGCAAATTTGAATTAATAAAATTTTTTAGTAGAAATAACTGTCATCTTACGAGGTTATGGCTATTATTTCGAATTATTAACCGTTATTAGGCATATTTAGTTTATGTCCATAAACAACGAAGCGTATACGGGCATTCCTCTTATGGGTAATGTAGTTTTTTTTATTATTATTTGTACTTACCTTTGAGTGTATGAGCGAGTGAAGAGATTTGGGCGGCTCTTAACAGCGAGGTATTGAGAGCCGATATGGGTTATATAGGCGAGAATGGAGCATCGCCGGAATGGAGAATGAAAGGGTGGGGGAAACGGGAGATCCCTAAGAAAACTCGCTGACCAGCGGCATCGTCCGGCACGATTCCCATATGCAAAAATGCGGTAGTGGCCTGGCCGGAGATGTTACCTTTGAGTAATTTAGTTCTGTAGCGATCTTTCCCGGCAGCTCATATGTTAGCTTCAACACTTGTATTGCACTCTAAATTATAATAAGAGAAAACCCACTAATTCGAAGTGAAATTCAATTACTCGAATCAGTGAAAATGGCTTCTCTAAAAATCGGTGGAAAACCAGTGATTTCTTCAGTGAAATATGCCACTGTTTAAATAAGGAACTACTAACTGCGTGAAACGAATTCAATATTGTTTTTTTGTATTGAATTTAGCTAAATCATTACGTTAAATAAACATATTTCCGATGGTCACTGTTTATGTCCTGCAATTTAACGTATTTAAAAAGTGAAATAAGTAAAACAATTCGTAGTCAGAATTTGACCCAACATTATTCCGCTTCCAGACCGTTACCTTACCAGTCAGGCTACCAAACCAACGTTTATTGCAAACGGGAAAATATATGTTTCTATTTACTATCTAAAATATGTTGCTTTACATTGTATGCCCTTTCTTTCGTTTTTAGTTTGACTGATAGGTGGTAACATTAGGACTGTTAAAACAAATAGTGTGTATGAATGAACTCACTTCGAATTTAATGCAGTTTAAACGTTAAAGCCGAGCACTATAATAACATCGGAATGAAAAACTGAATGTTCATGTTGCCTCATAAAATGGTGCTATAAAAAGCAGAACTCACATAAAATTATTTTTTTTTGTTTTATTAGTTTGTACGTTGTTATTTAATTTAATACAAGTTTGACTAATCTATCAGTTAAAAAAAATCTATGAAAAACAGCGAATAAAATGGTTGATGAATCATTGGAAAGTGTCCCTAAATCAGTAAGTGAAGTAAAGCTGTCATTTTTTCGCTAATTTATTTTTTTACTTAATTGAAATGATTGTTTAAAAAGTCAGGTGCTGCTAACTGGTTTAAACAGTGAAATTCTAACTGATTCAGACATAGAGAGATAAATTATTGTAGGCCTTAAGGATAACACTGGAAGTGCGTCATTAAAATTATCGCATTTGGTATTTCGTCACACACACCTAATTTTACGACTAAACTTATATTTATGAAACAAAAATAACTCTGACTTAAAATTAATCAATAGATAGTGTTGAATTTATTTTTTTGTTTGTTTTATTGCGTCCGTAAGATTTTTTTTCAATACATAGGAGTACAAAATATTGGACAAGTCAAATCACAGTATCCAAAGGTTATACACTGGACATACTAAACACACACACATTCAAATATTTATATATACAACGTGTCTCTAAAAATAACCGTCAAACTCCAGGAGGTGATTCCTCATGAAAAATTAAGTAGAAAATATAATAAGACACTTTGTACCTACATGCAATATTAAGGGAGGAATGACCTCTTGAAAATCAAATTTGAGAAAAGTAATCTCCCGAAATATCGGAAACTTAGTGTAATTAAATGACAATACTCCGAACATTGTTTTCTGTTATTGGCAGAAGGGGCTCTATATATAGTGAGGATCCCCACTTTTTTACATTTGTCAGTTGTCACTTCCACATAACTGCACTCAAACATTTGATCTTCGCATAGTAAATGCATGTCCTTTTTAAAACTTGCATTCTTTTAATGGAAATACATATACCACCCTTGCTCATGCTATCTCTACAATTAATAGAAAAGAGGGAATAACCAGGAATTTTAATTTGCTTGGCAGATGATTCCGTTAAATGTGTTTCTTTTAAACATATTATTTGTAAATCCAAGTTTTGTTCTGCGGAAAATTTGTCCAAGCACAAGGAAAGCACATCAATTTTGCTTGTTAAACCTCTAATATTCTGATGGAATAAAAAAATTATAATTGTCCTTAATTATTGTTGGTTTATTAATATTTGAACAATTATTGAATATTTCTGGTATTGAGCGTGGAAGTAAAACTTCTTTGTTACATGAATTAGGCCTTATGGGCATGAACTTCTTTAGCCTAAAAAATTTCCACGGTTTCCAAAGATAACCAGGATTTTTCGAATAGATTCATTGTCTGTAAGAATCCTACCGACGATGAGTTCAGCGAGTTTCCTCTCACCAGTATGACTCAGATGAAGACCATGTCTCGTGTGGTCAGCCGTGGTAATGTCCTCTAGTTCAGTCACACCAATGTGGCTGAGTCTGCCAGACCTTGCACAGCTCCGCAGGGCAGCGTTAACCCCCCTGCATCTTCCTGTGTAATACAGGCTAGTCATGCCGTTGCAGTGCCTCACAGACCAACACACTGGTGGCGGTGGCAGTGTTGCTGATGTCTCCTCCAACTGAATAGTTTTTGTCCCGGTCAATACTGTTGCCTATTCCCCCGACAAAAACAGTCTGATCTGACTTGCAGAAATCTTTNCGATGGAATAAAAAAAAAAATGATTTTCCTTAATTATTGTTGGTTTATTAAAAATTGAACAATTATTGAATATTTCTGGTATTGAGCGTGAAAGTAAAACTTCTTTGTTACATGAATTAGGCCTTATGGGCATGAACTTCTTTAGCCTAAAAAATGTCCACCGTTTCCAAAGACAACCAGGATTTTTCGAATAGATTCATTGTCTGTAAGAATCCTACCGACGATGAGTTCAGCGAGTTTCCTCTCACCAGTATGACTCAGATGAAGACCATGTCTCGTGTGGTCAGCCGTGGTAATGTCCTCTAGTTCAGTCACACCAATGTGGCTGAGTCTGCCAGACCTTGCACAGCTCCGCAGGGCAGCGTTAACCCCCCTGCATCTTCCTGTGTAATACAGGCTAGTCATGCCGTTGCAGTGCCTCACAGACCAACACACTGGTGGCGGTGGCAGTGTTGCTGATGTCTCCTCCAACTGAATAGTTTTTGTCCCGGTCAATACTGTTGCCTATTCCCCCGACAAAAACAGTCTGATCTGACTTGCAGAAATCTTTACTTAAGCTACTTACATCTTCTGCCACACTGCCAAGGCATGCATTAGGTTTACAAAACGTGAGAATTTATTTAGGCGATCATAAGTGTTTAAAGGGCTGATGTAAATTTCAGAAGATAATAATTTTTTTATGAATCAAATTTAAAAAAATTATCACTTTTGTAACATTGATAATGGTTATTTACAGCCTCGAGGTCTCGTGACGCCCAGAAAAGTATTTTTCTAATAAAACTATACATTATCTTAAAAACATGAGTCAAAAATTTCGTAAATGGCTATTAAAATAAAAAGTAAATAAAAACTCGTCATAATGAGGACAGTAAAATGCCGTCACAGTGGGTCTCATAGCACACACAATTATTTTTGTGGCATTTGGACACGTCACACAAAACTTTTAATTGGACACGCAAGAGTACGCAATTTCCCAGTTTTTACCACAATGCCGACATCGCGCCAACTGAATAGCGTTAGTCCACACGAAACAACGAAAAATTAACTGTGGGTATGTGTAGCGTCCAAAATAAAAGAAACAAAACCGCTGCACACATTTACGTTTCTAATATGTGTTTTTCCACTTGGGAAATTTAAAATAGTAGCAGAGATATTTAAAAAAAAAAATGAATAGTAGTGTTTGTTACCACGTAACTCGACCATAATTTAATCTAGCTTTCATATGCAAAAGAGAGCAGAAACAATTCATGTTGCTGTTTTCTTTTCTCAAATGCTAATGTGGTTGGAAAAGGGTTGCAGACTGGTAAGGTAAATAAAATATCCGTGCATACAGAATTGTATTTAAGTAAGGAATGATACTCACTGCAGCGAAATTCAGTGGTTCGCAACAGTTTAATTTTGCTATGCCAGAAAAGTAGGAAGTTTCATAAACTATTCTAAACGTACACTAAAAATTGACTTACGTCTGTTTTCTTCACGTTCTCTGTAGCTGAAAAAGCATACCGTAAAAGTGAGTTTCGACCAGCTTACCGCATGTATGGTTGAGTATATGGCAGAATTATATAACAGGCTTCCATTTTAAGAATAAGCAAGTGGGAAGATAAACACGGAAGACGACTGTGTGTGCAATAAGTGGAATTCTGCGAAGTTGATGTTCAGGTACGTTTTGGTACAAATGTTCCACTGTATTAAAATTATTGCGGAGTGAACTTGCTTGGCGTCATTTTACTTTATTCGCAATGATAGGAATTTTTTTACTTTACCGCACATAATGAAACAACTACACGGATAGTAAAACGTGTACCGCCGTTTCATGCACCGTTGTGTAACAGGCCGAATACGTTATGTAAAGTATTTATCTTTAGGATCAGCTGACATAGTACGTCATCAGTGTACTGAAGGAAAGCCTACGAACCTTGGTAATTTCCCATTTGCATTCGGGTGCTGATTACTTGGTTTACGACCTTCCTCTTCACGCGAGTTCAGCAGCACGGATTGAAATGTTTCACTTTCTGTTATCAGTACGAAAGCTGTATTCTTTACGCTCGTCTCTTTCAAGTCTTAATACCATTCTCTGAACCACACGCCCACTAGTTGCGTTGAATTTGTTAAAAAAATCACGCGAAGTTAAAGTTTACATACAATACGAACGCCGATTTTTTTTAAATCAGCACGTAAAAGGATAACTTTTACTAATATGTTCCTAAGATGTGCAACTGTTCTCAGTCAATGAAACCGGGCTTTTCGCCCGCACTTAAACGAGGAATTATGTTCATTACCACGCCCGATTTCCATAATATTTTCGTCCTCTTTTCAAACATGCCAGAAAATTGGACCATCGGACGTTTGGTAAGTGGCTTGGATATCGAAATAGAGTAGGAATTTTACATCCTTTGTAATTTCTGTAAAATTACTAGTTGCATGGTTAAGTTAATTACTGTTAATATTTTTCGTAATAACAGTATTTCACGGAGGAAAATTATTTAATATAATAATAATATTTAAACTTATTGTAACGCATGCAAAAAATATAATAATATTAATACATATATTTCACCCAATGTTTTTAGTCAGTGCTAGATTTGTAAAATAATCTGCGAAAATTTCACAAAATAATTTACCCCCAAGAGCATAGAATGCAAAAAATTTCAAAATAAATATGTACACTGGCAATATTGTGATAGATAAAATATTAATAAATATATAACAAGAGAATAAAAATTATTAACTTTAAAATATATTTGTATAATATATTATTATATGGTTATATAAATATATATGCATATTATATGCTCATATAAAAAAAAATTAAAGCATATTATAAATTAATATAAGTATATGATAGTGCATAGGTGACGGTATCTGCTGCAGGTTTTATATTTTCCCCGGGGCCCTTGCTGGTGCAGAGTATGATGGTTTTCTCAGGGTACTCCCACGTTTTTTTTTCTTCAATATATATAATACATCCTTATTTTCTCTCAGAATTAAACGCATATAAATCTTCCTATGGACGACCGCTCCTCCATTCTGAGTGATGAGTTGACTGATTCTCGGCCGACAAATTTCTAGAACCTCGATATCTTCCACTGGAAAACTGGTGGGTTGAACTGCGTTTCCGACAGCTGACTCAAAAAAATTAAAATTTTTTCACACGTCGGTTATTCTTCGTCGGTGATCTGCGTTGATTAACATGGAATCAAGCAATTTTTTTTTAAGTAGAAAAATATCGTGGTGGGCGGGCCCGCCACACCAGTACATTTTTTTCAGGGGACGCCGTTTGTTTGGAGTTGAGAGAGAGAGCTTGGCAGCTGAAATTGATGAGGACGTTTAGGTCGGCGAAGAAGGTCAAGTGTTCCGAGAAAATCTGCCGGAAATCACCAAATTCATCACGGGTGATACTGTTGGCAATGGCATCAATCACGTTTCCCACATGCGCGAAAATACAGGTGCAACCCCTGCCAGTAATCGAACCTATGATAGGTATTGAGCGTGTCCGGTCCTGTATCGGTGCCAAATAATTATTATAGAAAGGGTGCCTGATTTCCACCGCCACATTACGTGGTTCTCTGGGGTGGTGATTATCGCAGTGTTCACAGAATAGTTTGTAAATATTTATGCATCGGCAATAGGGCTTGCATTTATTACTACCGTCATTTAAATGGATTAAAGAATTACCTTATCTCTGGCGAAGGACTGAGGTGCGAAGTTGATGACTTTTACTTGGCTCGTTTCACACTAGGGCGCTAGGCATTATTAACAAATATGAGGATGTGCGTGAACATAATCACCATGATTCAAAACCTATTTCAACGATTATTTCCTGAGTCGATACATATCACGGTTGAAGGGAGGCAATTTTTTCAGGAGATGCTAATACCCCTGCTAATCACTATCGAAGCAACGTTTCTCGCTNGAACTTTTACTTGGCTCGTTTCACACTAGGGCGCTAGGCATTAAAACAAATATGAGGATGTGCGTGAACATAATCACCATGATTCAAAACCTATTTCAACGATTATTTCCTGAGTCGATACATATCACGGTTGAAGGGAGGCAATTTTTTCAGGAGATGCTAATACCCCTGCTAATCACTATCGAAGCAACGTTTCTCGCTGTGTGTTGTGAGAATATTCCGTAAATAAAATAGGTTATAGTCAGTCATATCTGAGTGATTTTTCATAAGTTTCTTCAGCTATATGAGATTTCGTTCCGGCTCCAAGAGTTGCGGAAAAGGGAAGGGCCATGTATACGATAATGAAGACAGTGTTGACGGTGAAAACAGTGGCGATTTTTTTAACGTCCGCACACATCTCCTCACTGGCATTGCTGAAAAAGTGTCGTGAATAATGCAGAAGACGACAAGAATACCGACTACATATTTTCTGAAGACCTCAATGAACTTGTTGATAGACTCAGACATTAGATTACCTTACACAGTAAGGAGATATCTTTAATCATCGGTGAAATTAAGGAAAGGGATTACACCGAATGAAACCATTGTGTACTATCCATAATCTGCAAACATTAGAGAACTGCAAAGATTGAATACATGGAAAAAGTAGGACAATATATTTGTGTGTTCTTAGTTGTGCACTTTTAATTTATTGAAAATTACCCTACTGCTTCTCTGAATAACTTATTATTTCAGTGGTGAATAAAATCGAATGAAAGGGTATATTTTAAATAAAAATCGAATGAGAAAGTGCGTTACAGGAAAAATGGTTCAATATGAATATTATGTCTTTCTCGGGCGGTTTAAGTCGGCTGAGTTTTGTTTGACAAACAAATGAACTGAGGAAGGAATGTTTTCGAGGAATGAAAGGGCGAAAATCTGGGAGCGGCCCTACCGGGAATCGAACATGTCTCGTCGTATTGGAGGGAAGAAACCGAGTGAAAAATGGGCTGATGTTAAGGTGGACCTCCTGTGAGAATATGTGTGTACAAAGGAAAGGATGCTGTACGCGTACTCGTGATGGGGAACGAGAGCTCTAGCCACTGCAGTCTCCCTCATATGTGACAGCATGGAAGAGGTCATCGTTGCAAAATTAGCCTGGGGTGCCGTTTTCGATGGGGAGAATGAACTGATGTCTCCAAAGCGTCATAATTTTGCATATTGCAGTAGACTTTCTGACCTGAATAATCTCTCCTGCAGTCTGATACTTTTTTAATTTTGCATGGGTAATAAACCTCATGTGCGTAAACATGAGTATTTATATAATATTTTTTGTGAATCTATTGGTCATGTACTTGCCTTATACGTTATTATGTATCTTCATGGAATCACGAGGGTTTTATAGAGTGCAAGTATGCTAGCAAGCATCAAAACTCTTTCTGGGCATGATATAGGTGCAAAATGTTTGTCGCAGAAATTATCTCCGATAATGGGTGATTTAGCTCTCGCTTCTGACCTTTCAAAAATGTATCATTCGTATGTCCATGTGATACGCTGGCATGCCTGGGCTGAAACATTGCCAACATGCGTATGTATCTCTGCAGGTTAATAAAGAACTGGGGACTATTTTATAATCGATATTTAACTCTGATATTATGACGCGTACTCTTTAATTTAAAAAAAAAATTGTATTAGGGGACAGGAGTTTTTTTTTTTCAATTGTCAGATTTTTGGTGTGTGAACATAGACGTTTTCTCTGAAGATTCAAGATGAATACAACTTAAAATACTGTTTTTTTTTACCTTGGAATATCATTCCGTTTCGTAAATAGGCATATGTAGCACTGTTCGGAGCATAAAGTGTATTATACATACACATACATATATAAAAAATCGGTGCAAAAATGTCTTAGGTTTTCCCGTCGCACGAAGGGCTAAATATTTTATTCAGTGAAGGAGGTTTACACTCGTATTTGGAAATGTGAGCGGGTCGATTATTCTTAGATTTTTTCCTCCCAAACGGTTTAACATGAACTGACCAATATGTACGTGGGCGTGGAAATATTTCTAAGTCTATGCATCAGCAGATGAAAGGAGTCGTTTGTGGGATTACGAAGAGAATAAAAATTATCCGATTTAGTACATAGTCCTAGAGTTATCAGACTGGCCAACAACGCATCGTGAGGGAAATGGTAGCTTTAAATATCTGTAAAATACAAAATGGTATCTCGATATGCCCGAAATATACAAGAAATTGCCGATACGAAATAAATCTCAATATAGCGATTTTTTTTTAGTTAATACGTACACATTTGTCAGTATTACGAGTTGCAATTTTTTTTTCCGACCTCTAAACGTGGCTGGTTCGTGATTCTGAAAGCCCGATGCTGCAGATTAAATGTGAGATAAAATGGCGCAACCCCCTTCCTCTTATAATGAAAACATAAATATTTTTTATTCGTGACTGTATTAGGTTCTTGGAAAATAGTAGCGCGAGTTTACATTATCTAGTTGACGTGCAAGCTTATATAATAATAAAAGTAAATTTTATACTATTTGAGACGGAGCGAATTGCTAAGGCAAGCGGGAACAAGAAAGAACTTGACCAAGAAACCATCCCGGCATTCACCTGGAGTGATTTTTAAATATAATCTCGGGCCGAACGAGTAGCGTATCGAACCCGAGTCCCCTTGAACATTGGTATTCCCTGGTGCTGACTTGTGCGTGCAGATATCTGTGTTTATTATAGTATAAATTAAGGTTGGCTTGTGTGAGAAATAAAACAAGCTGCTAGAGCGACAAGCCTCTCCCGGCGGTCAGTGCGCAGGGCAAAGACCAATTCTACACTTGGTGCAGGGTGACATGACATGTGCACGAGCTCAGATTACGACTGCACTTGCCTCTCGTTTACTTCTGTAATGGGACTCGAGACCACTTCTTTAAGTATGCTTTTGTCTTAATAGTTTTTTAATGCGTTTATCAGTCTCGCCTGCAATTGGGAAATTTCGGGCTCTTTGTGAGTAGGTGTGTGTGTTTGACGTATGAGCAACTGGAGAATGACCGGTTTTACCTAATTTCTTAGTTTAACAGCATCACAAAGTACCATTGGCTTCGCCGGAATTAATAAATAATTTCACATTTGATTTTTATACGATAAAAAAACAGGTGGATTTTAAACCAGAATTTATTTACAAAGAAAGTTGTACATATAACTATTTTCTACAGTCGAAAGGGATTAACATAGCTCTAAAATTTCATGGTATCTGCAATGCACTGGTTACAATATGCTCTAATTTTTTTCGCACTTGTGTAGTCTTTCCTTATATGTCTCGACTAGGTTGATGGGTGGTGAATGAGAGCTGTATACGTGTGTCTTTGCTGGAATTCGTATTTTGGCATAAATATGCGTGGTGGACTATCATCTCGGGGAAAAAAACTATATTTTAGTTCGCGTAATTCATAAAATGTGAATACTATTGACACCTGCTAGATAAGAGGCCGCGCACATATACATACACATGTTCGCATGTCACTTTTCATTCAGCTAAAGTCACGTAGCAGTTAGTAAGGATTATGAAGGGGAGGGTGGGGGTGTTTTACCGCATATTATATATATCTCTTAATGGAACGAGCGCACGCGAATGCATGAAAATACAGAAATTTGTTTGTCGAAGGTAACTGTTCTTTATGATTGTGCACTTGTAGTGGGTGTGCCATTACTCTAGCGTCTCCTCACGGTATATACTTTTTTCCCTGCAAAACATACTATATGTGCATTATTTATGCACATAAAGAGTTTTGTATGTTAACAATGGGTGCTAGAAATATCGTCGCACGTAGAGTAGCCATATGGGGTTTTTTTTTCCGACTGCCTAAATTTCCTAATGTACTAATATTAAACTTGGGAGGAAATTTTTTTATAGATTAGCGTATATGTCTGGGTTGAGGGAAATGCTTGGGATCCTTCACTGTGTGTATCGCATACCGTGAGGGGTACTGAAGATGTTTCAACTCTGTTTTTGTGTTTTTCGAGCCATGATTACTTTATAGAAAGCATGATTTTACACAGCACATGATTTTTTTCTAAATCCTTAATTTATTTTTTAAATAATTACATTCGTACACGTAATATATATAAGTTATGTCATTTGAGTCTACAGTCTCATTAAATATTTTTTTCCACAAATTATAACAAAACTGATATACTAGATATTTTATTTTATTTAAATTATAAAAAACTGATATAATTATTATTTTTTCCTTATGAATAGTCTTTTTTAAACTTACCTGAGCAGGACATAACTAGAGATAAAATAAAAATATATATATTGTTTCAAACATATTTATTTATGAACACACATCACAAAATTATTATGTATTATTATTCTCCATATTAAAAGGAATACTTTTTTACATGTGTTTATTCACTGAGTCTTGGAGGGCATTACACACGTAATATTTTTAAAAATTTACAATGGGTTCGTTATATATTGTTTTTATGTACCACGGGTTATCATAACTCCACAAACTTAGTGCTTGGGCGTTGCACTGGCCACAGCAATATCTTTGGGTTTTTGCACTCGTGAAACATTGTGGCGTACGTCTCAACGAGATGTCAAAATAGCGGGCAGTGGCAATGCTTCTGAAGGTCTACAAAGGTCGTTCCGATGGGGCACGCCAATCGAAACACCGACTCTTGGCGTCTTTCAAACACATATACAGGATAATAGGTAATTGTGGCAGAGTCCAGCATTGTCAGAATTTCCTCGTACGGAATATTTCTCTCGTCCCACCTTAGTTCGTGCGTTTCGTACGTCTGTAGGCGGTACGCCTGCTGCGTGGTGCTGCCATGGACACGACGGTAAAAAAAAGTGAAAACTTTGGTATTATCGTTTTCGTTACTATACGAGATAAGAATCTGCTTAATGGTATACGAATCCAACAAGCGAAAACATAGAATGTTACAAAAAAAAATTTTTTTGTATATGTTTTTTGTTATATAAAAATGTTTTAGGTTCCCGTGCACCAACCGAGTTTCAAATTTTTTTTTTAAAGTTATTAAAAAATGTATTTTGCACCTGTGTTCTGGGTTGGTTTCCACGTCGGGTAGTGCTTGCCAGTAAATATCTTGAAAGGGAGCATCTTCCACTGGTAGAGCTTGCGAGTACAACTTTCACAGGTAAAACCTGTACGCAGACGTCGTCTTCAACTGGGCGGGCGCCTTCTTCGGGGAGGGCGCCTTCTGTGGGGAGGGCGTCTTCTACAGGGAGGGCGTCTTCTACGGGGAAAGTTTCTTCTACGGGATGGGCGNACGGGCGCAGACGTCGCGAGGTCTGCTCGGCGGGCCTTGCACCAACTCCTGCAATGCGGCGTGTCGGGAACCGAGGTGGTGCAGTCCTCGCAACACTCCTTGCACGGAAGGCAGCCTCGTATATCTTCGTTCTGCTGTAGGTAGGCCTGCAAATACTTGAACACGGTCTAAATTTCGTAAGGTGCGTAGACCAGAAGAAATTCTTTCGGCATGTACGGTAACTCGTCGCGTTTGTCCATGGCACAAAGCGAGCGCTCCCTTCCAAATGCCAAAATGGTAGAAAGGATATTATGGACGCTTGGACAACACGCGTACATTTCTAAGAGTGAGAGAAATGACTGATTTCCCGCGGGGGCTCAGTGTAACTCTTTTAAAGAGTTTTTAGGGGGAAAAAATGGTCTACACTCGTGATTAAAGTAGGCCGCCGATTGGTCGGAACGAAGGTTTTCAAAAACGCACGAGCAATTAGCCAGTCTAAGAGATTGTCACATTATATGGTTAGCCAGTAAGAATCAGGGGTAGGGGTGGAGGCCTGCTCATTAATTCGCCGAACGATGGTAAATAAAATGTAGGAGCGAGTGGTGGGGGTGGGGAAATTAGCCAATGAGAAACATTGGCGGAGCAATTAAATATTTTGGAAGGGGGTGGGCAATTAGCCAATGAGAATAAGGGGTGGGGCAATTGGTCAATTACATATATGGGAAGGGAGGATTTGACGTGGTCAGTCGTCTGCAATGTAAAACAAATAACAAACGAAAAACCAAGATGGCGGTCGAACGAAGCAGAGACGAACTCCAGTAATGAATTGTCGTGTAATGCCTTTTGAGTAAAAGCCTCGCTGACCCCCTTCGCGAGCACCTACCAGTTGGCACGTGTCACGAAGCAGGTGAACAGCCAGAACGGATCGCAGTTACACGTGTCAAGGTTGTGCCNGTGTAGGCCTCCCGGCCACCCCCCTTCACCACCCTACGCCTCTAGCCAGCCCATTAGATCTGTGGAGCGCAGAGGTTTCACGGGATATCACCAAATAATCATGTGTATTTCGCCTGAATTCAGAAAACACGCACCGCGGAAGAAATAGCTGACGAGCTGGATATTGGTGCCGAGAACACCCCC
>NQII01006563.1:82436-114093 GCA_002778355.1 Clitarchus hookeri
GGCAGCACCTGCGGGCCTTCTTCCAAGGCCTACCACTTCGCCGGAGCTCATCCCCAGATGACAGACTACCAACACTCACCGCTGAGATAAAGTATAAAAATCGGCGCCCAGAGAAGCCCCACTCAACCACGAAGTCGCCCAGTGAATACGAGTAGTCAAATTAGGTACCACACCTCGGAAGTGCTGATGTATGTAGTTCTTGTGTAAACTCCAGACAATATATTCGTCCTTAAAAATGAAACAGCAACAGACTACATTATTGTAAACCCCTTAACCTTCAGGCATCATATAGTCTGTGCCTGGGGGCATTAACAACGACACTATAAGCCACACTGCCTTCCACAGTGGCGGTATAGCGTCAGTATAAACAAATGACAAACGAAAAAACTAAAATGGCGGATGATGGCTGTGACGCCTCCAAGATGGCGGACTGCACCAACCAATATGACGGACGGCTGCTCCAACCAATATGGCGGACTGCACCGACGAAAATGGTGGATGGCTGCACCTACCATGATGGTGGACTGTTGCTGTGATGCCTACCAAGATGGTGGACTGTGCCTACCAAGAAGGTGTAATGAGTATGGGGTGAAGGGATATGGGAGACCCCCTGAAATTTAAGATTATTCTTAAAATAATTTTTTATAATACATTTTTTAATAATTTTTAAATATTATTTTAATATATTATTTTAATATGTTATTTTATAAATTATTTGGATTAAATGTTACTGGGACCAAGGTCAAAGGTAATCGGTGTCAAGGCTAAATGTAAAGGTCAAAGTTACATTTATCCAATATGGCCACCGACCGACCGGAATGACAGAGCACGAACAGCTCCGACGCTCTGGTCCCAGTTCCCGATGTGCCAAATTCCCCATAATCCCTGTAGTTACTGCCATGTTCAAGTTACGCAGTGTTTCGTGCCACCCTTTAATGTTCTTATAGTTTACTAAATTTACTTAATATGATGGTTTTTCTGCTGTTGTTTTCTCAGCACACTTGTAAATTCATAATATTATTACTTTCTCAGAAATAAAGTTTATCTAAGTTCACTCAAATTAAAATAAAATAGTAATATCGTATTTAGTCTGTCTAAAGTTAGAAAGATCTATTTATTTAACGTGAAATAAGAATAAATTTTTATTAATGATTAAGTTGCAACTATAGATGAAATGTGAGGTCATAGGGTCCTGTGCTTCTATCTTCGTTATTGTTCATAATATTATAACAGCGCTTCTGCGATATAGTTGTGAATTTGGTGGGGTAGGGACGAAAAGAAGCACTATTTCCGTATCCACAAATTACATATCTAGTCTCCATGAAATTTCCACGATGAGACACGGAAATTCATCGATCTTAAAATCGCAGCAGTGCACTTAATTGGAGCAGCTTCTATCCTCGAACGATAATTAAGTTAGAAGCCTCAGAGAAACCAGGTCGGGATGCATGAAGTTGGATTATCTTTGTGCATCACTAAACTTATTGGCTCCCTGCATGCGTAATTCCGTACACAGCATAAATATAAAAGCATCGTTAACTGAGGTGTATGTCACCTTGGTGAGCTGATGTAACTTGAACTCAAAGAGTTTCCATGTTTATTTTGCAGGCGACATGTGCGTAGAGAAGATAACATTCACTTAATTACGAGCGCAAGGAATAAAGACACAACTTGCATTGAAAACAAAGTAACACACATAAACAAAAATTAAATGTTTTATGATATTTAAAAATTACGACAGCTGTGTTTATTGGAGAAAAAATTATATTTATAAAGCTTTTAATATAATTCTTGTAACCTTGAATATAAATTATTTGACAGGCCTTGAAGTCCCCGCCATAATTTTAAAGAAATTCAAAGTAAGACTTATATTTGGAAATGATCGGAAACAATCGGCAGTGAATAGATTAAAGGAACACATATTTCAAGATGACTTTAAGTTTTTAACCATAATTCTTAAAATAGACTCTTAATATTACACATAACGCTGCAGTAAAATCTTTGTAAATATAAGTTTCTAACTGACAACCTTTCAGATACACGAGTTGTGGGCTATCGCCCCGTACACTAGACTTCGAGAGAGAGAAGGAAGGAATTCAATGTGACAATAAGCATGAGTCCCGAAAAAAACAAAGTACGAAAGTACGTAGCTGTAGAAACAGTGTAATATTTCGTGAGGGAGATAGCGGGACCAGCTACATGTCCAGGCTGCCTCTTACTCTTACCGCAAGTGACATGTGCTGCCAGGTACAAAACGCTCACGTCTAAAGAACCGTACTCCCGACGCTCTTGAGAATACTTGCGATATGTCAATGTAACATTGTAGGAGAATATTTTTTGATATTCAGGTGTACTGGTATTCTGTATCGTTTCCATCCAGTGCAGCTGCTTCTTAATTTTGGCTAAATTATTTCCGCATATTCTCTACATGTCCAGGACGCAAAGGGCACCACAAAAGTAACTACTTCATGTGGAAACCTTGCCTGTGCCTTTTCAAAAAATTGAAAATGTTCTTTTTAAATCTGTTGGCCACATACTTAGCAGAACGCTTGCATCGCAATAGTGAAATCAAACGGTATGCCAGTGGTTTTTTTTTTTTTTTTGCTATTGCACCATATTTTTCATTATGACCAGAATGAGTTATGAGACTAGGCCAATTGAATCTTATAAGTTAAATGCCACATTGCTTTTATGTTGTCAATAAATTCTATCTTATAAGAGTGCAAAATTAAATATAAATTATTTTCATTAAAATACATCAATTTTAAAGACATAAAAAACGTGAATTATTTGATCCGGCTACAATATTGTAAAGAGGATAATTAATATATTTTATAAATCGGATTAAGTAACGTTGTTGAAAACTATTTTAAGAATTGTAGGAACGGAAATATCGCATCAAATTTTATTCACCGGTATTTGATAAACAAAAGAGAAATTTTCTAAAAGCTTTATGCAGTTATCTTCAATTTAGAACAACAGTAACAAAAGTAGTTTGTTATCTACTGGCCAAAATGGTTTAAATCCAAAAATAAAGTACCCCAATGTTTCGTGAGAAATAGATTAGAACATTTGTGTTTGAGGGAATGTGTTTTCTTTGAGAACGATGAAATATAATTTATAACACTGTATGAATAAATTTAAGGTTATAAAAAAGCATATGGTTGATGTTAAACATAAAACGACGTATAAAATTGAATGTGACATCCTGTCTGGCCACAATACGTTAATATTTTTTTCATGTACGCTTATATTTTGTGCTCTCTTAAAAACCTTATTGAGCCAAGTGGTTACTAAAAAAATCAAGTTACTTTGGAAAGTAAATTTTATGTTAGAACAATTGTTCTTTTAATATTTCTTCATCTTTATCTTTTGCACGACACATTCACCACAAATGTTTGAAGTGACTTAATGATATGGAATATGGCCTTCACATAATCAAAGTAATGTGGCAGTTCAGCGGCTGAGAAGATGAACAATGGGAGCAGATGGGGTGTAAACTGAAATGATCCATTCATGGTTACTACCAACTTTTCTGAATGCCCGCTAAGGTTCTTTCAGGTTGTTCTCCTGTCTCATAGAAACAAAGGTTAATTAAGTCTAGAAAATTACACCAGTGGGACAACACACCGCATTTGTGCCCCGTTAGTTTAATAATATTTTGGATGAGAAGTATTCTTACTAGGTATTAACAACATACCTATTTTCTCTCTGTTTTTATTCGTATTATTTATAAATAAAATATCATAATTTATAATTAAATTATAAGTATAAAATTAATTGAACTAAAGGTAAGAAATCTAAGAGTACTGTAATAAGGATCCCTATAACCTAAATTACTGAAATTCTAAAACTACATAAATAATTAGAAATGGTATATAATGGATGTGATCCGCATTTTTTTTTTCTGTTCAATTTTCTTGGAACGTTTAATTTTTTACGCCCTCATTTTGAAGCATAGAGGGGACGTCATACGAATTTATTTGCTTGTGATATATGACATATGCAGGAAACAGCCAAATATGTCATAATAGGGTGATTTCTCAAATATTTAATTCAAAAAGTGTAAAATAATAGACTATAATTGAGATTCGCAATTAGATATGTCATATTGAGACTTAGAAAACACGGAAAGTTCCAATGTTGATTTCGTGAAAATGTTGTTTGCATACAGGGGAGCCTTTCCTTCAATAATGAGAGTTATTTTGTCTACTGCATCGTTTCTTTGAGTTTAGTTTCCATCCGCTACAGTGAAGAGAAGTTGCGAGTTAGAAGAGACGCTTCAGTTGAGTATGGGCTGTTCACGGTTAAGTGATCACATTTGAGGCCCTAATTACTTTTTCCTTATAGCCATATTTAATTATTTGACCACCTCTTAAAATAAATATATAGTGTGTATTTTCCACCGCACTTAGATGTTAACGTCTAAAGCTAAAATAATATATATTTATTGACTATTATTTCAAATGTGAGGGCTTTAAAAAGTACTCACTTTACCGTGAATACACTATATCAACACTCCCATTACCGGGGTCACTTCGCTGGACGTGGAAAGGACGCCGAAGAGAGACAAATAATCCTTGTAATTCGTAGCCCGCCGGAAGAGCAGTGCAGTTCCCACATCGAGAAACTTGTGATGAGTGCCGGAGTCAGAAGCGCGGAAATATTGCAAAACTGGGATTTTATTTACTTCGGGAAGTAGTCATCCAGTTGGAAATGAGAAGAGTGTTTTGTCAACAGAAGATGTGACAGCCTCGCTATCACGCAAGACGGGTTACAAAAGAAGGAACACCAGTAAAGGATATCGTCAGCAAGTGGAGAAAAAATGCAGACAGAAATAACTTCAGTGCTTCTGAGAAATATCTACAGGTTTTTTAAGTATATATTTTTTGATATTCGAACAATATATCTCTTTATTGTTAGTCATGCAATGGAAAAACTTAATAAGTAGAAAGATTTGAAGAACTGTTTGTACGATTAACAATTCTGTTGAAGGTTTTGTTTTAAGGAATTATGTTGTTATCGAAATGATCCCTTAAGGTGTATGCATAAACGGACTAAATGCTAATGTACGTAAATTCTCAAACAGCGCTACCAAATTTTGAGACACAGCTCCGCCTCTTAGTGAGCACAGTTTTGAAAAGTTGAGAAACATGACGATCTATGGATGTAGTACGAGTAATTTCTAAATACTTCTGAGTTATAGCAACTGTTGGCTCAGATGAGTTTCAGCAGTACTTGTGATTGCAATATATTCGTGCAGCAAAGGGTAGTAGACGACTTCTGATTTCTGATTCTCAATAAGTGGTACTTTTTGATATATACGAAGCTGTACACAAGATTACGATCATTAAAAATAGCCCGTAAAGTGAAATTTCATAAACAAAATTGCTTAGTATCACCAATTAATCTGAATTACTTGTCTAGATGAACTGGTAGGATGACATGTAATTATTAAGCAAAATCCAAATTTTTTTAGCAGAAATAAGTCGTGAAAGGTTCAGTGAAATATACCTCCTAATACTGTTAAAGAAATTATCAATTATTTTACCTGTTGATTTTATAAAAGTTCCTGGTTTATAGTGAAAGTCAAATATGGAGATTGTCTACATGCTAAACTTATATAAGACTACATCAAACCCGCCATACACGTTTTCGGATCGCCCGGGATCCGAATACACCGCTTTGAGTTTGGAAGTCAAAGCCGCTTCTGAATGAATATATACAACAAAATATAAATTTTCTCAATATTTTGGACGTTCCTCTGGTAAGGCTGCAGACTCTCCGGTGTTTTTATCGGTTATTAATAGTTAAGAAGTTATGGTTCAACAAAAATTGAACATTTAGTATTTGATCAAAAGCGTCTTTATAAGAGTAACGAGTAAATTAGATATAATAAAGCCATGCGGTGTCCGCTTGTATGTCACCTTGCTTCACAATGTAGAGGTACCGAGCATGTTTGTATCATTTGACTTTGGGTGGTCATGGACTCGTTTATCGACAGGAGTAAGTTTTCATTGCCATTACAGACAACAGGCAGAAGTGATTTCTTAATTACACAATTCTCCTTCAGTTTCTCACTTTAACAACAAACAGTCACTCAGTCATGCGAGTACAAGTTGTAATACTTAGTAAATTGTGCCCTCACTCACTTAGTCATCACACAAGTAGAAATAAATTCAGAAAAATGCACAATATCGTTGAATATTCTATGACAATGGATGTATTTCCAAACTACGTAGTCTACAACCGTCGATATCTTAACATTCGATCAATTTATCACAAGTGGAGCACTGACATCAGCAGGAATTTAATAAGATTTTTTTGAGAATATTTCCCTTTTTCCCTAATTGTATTGACAAATGGAGCTTGTAAATATCTAGAATAATTTTAATACCCAGCAACATCAGGTAAAAATGATTATATCTTAAATATTTTCATTTATAAAGTTATTAAAATAATCGCAACATCATTATTAGGTAGGGGTAAAGTTCAGTATATTTTAACAACAGAATACATTTTAAGCACATCGTGAAAATGTATTTTCTGTGCAATTTTACAATTGTTATTAGGATTACATAAGACAAAATAACTACTACTGTAATATTTAAATTATTGTAATGTACCAACAAAAGAGAAGGTAAAATATACGTTTTTCATAAAAAATATATTACTGTTTTCAGGAAAGCCCAATAAATTATCGTCGAGAGCCAAAAACCTTGNTTTTCAAGAAAGCCCAATAAATTATCGTCGAGAGCCAAAAACCTTGGAGAGCCAAAAGAAAACTGGTATAGGCGTGCGTATGCAAATAATAGTAATCAGAGTAACGCGATGCGGTCGGCAGCGCCTATATAAGACAACAAACGTCTGGTAAAGTTGCTAGATCCGTTACTGCTGCTACAATGGCAGGTTATCAAGATTTAAGTGAGTTTGAACGTGGTATTATAGTCGGCGCACCAGAGATGGGACATAGCATCTCCGAGATAGCGACAAAATTTGCATTTTCGCGTACGACCATTTCGCGAGTGTACCGTGAATATTGGGAATCCGGTAAAACATCAAATCTTCGAGATCGCTGCGGCCGGAAAAAGATCGTGAAATAACGGGACAAACGACGACTGACGAGAATCATTAAACGTGACAGACGTGCAACCCTTTCTCAAATTGGCGCAGATTTCAATTCTGGGGCATCAACAAGTGCCAGCGTGCCAACTATTCAACGGAACATCATTGATATGGGCTTTTGGAGTCGAAGGCCCACTCGTGTACCGTTGTTGACTGCACGACACAAAGCTTTATGCCTCGCCTGAGCCCGCCAACGCTGCCATTGGACTGTTGATGACTGGAAACACGTTGCCTCGTCTGACGAGTCTCGTTTCCAATTGTATCGGGCGGATGGACGTGTACGGGTATGGAGACATCCTCATGAATCCATGGACCCTACATGTCAACAGGGGACTGTTCAAGCTGGTGGAGGCTCTGTCATGGTATGGGGCGTGTGCAGTTGGCGTGAAATGGGACCCCTGATACGTCTAGATATGACTCTGACAGGTGACAGATACGTAAGCATCCTGTCCGATCACCTGCACCCATTCATGTCCATTGTGCATTCCGACGGACGTGGACAATTCCAGCAGGACAATGCGACACCCCACACGTCGAGAGTTGCTACCGAGTGGCTCCAGGAACACTCTTCTGACTTTAGACACTTCCATTGACCACCTAAATCACCATATATGAACATTATTGAGCATATCTGGGATGCCTTGCAACGTTCTGTTCAGAAGAGATCTCCACCGCCTCGCACTCCTATGGATTTGTGGACTTCCCTGCAGAATTCATGGTTTGAATTGCCTCCTGCATACCTTCATACATTAGTCTAGTCCATGCCACGTCGTCTTGTGGCACTTCTGCGTGCTCGCGGGGGCTCTACACGATATTAGGCAGGTGTACCAGTTTCTTTGACTCTTCAGTGTATAACTTTCGTGTAACGTTTATAACTTAAATATGTCAGTTTAATGCCCGATAAGCAGTGAGACTAAAAATAAAATACACTCAGCACCTCTGAGTTATGGCAGACAACAGCGTCTACATATTGCTGTTTTTAAATCGCTCAGAGCGTGAGTCTCATAAAAAAATTCTAATCGTTAGTCTTTGTCCTGAACTAAGTTAATTCATGCGATAAAAAAACGTGTCCTAGCACAAATGCAAATATAAATAGGTTGGCCATATAAAATAACTGTACTTATGCTATATTAAATGAGTACGTGGTACAAAAATTGGGGTTCTTCGCTTCTTTCTTCTTCAGTATTCTATGTGTCTGGTCGTACAGTGATAGAACATTAACTACCACGAGAAAACTAGTGTGCACAGATAAATCTAATAGCACTACGAAAAATGATAGTTACGTGTGTAAAACTGAATCTATAATGTTAGAGAGATTACGTACATGCAATTCAGATTATCAGAAGCGGGACACTTTCCACTGAGAACGTGTCTCCTAACTGCCTTGGCTCTAACGCTGATGCAAATTATTTGTGTAAGACGTGGCACAGGCGTGTCGTTGCAATATATTAACACGGGTTACAAAAAAGCGCACCTGTTTCAACAATTACTTAAAGTAAAGTACTTTTGCGTGTTGGTTTGTATTTATTCATTTATGAAATAACATTTCAAGGGAGACGCAACTATAAACGTCACAAAACAATACACTTAATGTCTTGTGAAATTTATGATTTAAAAATGGATAATATTTATGAAGACAAAGCACTAATGCCAATCATTTGGTAACAGAACTATCGTACAATATTCTTTCACTGCCGGAATAAAGTATGTTTACAAATAGGCGAAAATTACTTTAATAACCCCATGGATATCGCCTGTCACTTGTAAAAGGATCATAACACCATTCACAAACGAAGCAACTGTCCGGGATTGAACGTTAACTCTCTGCACGTGGTAAAATCTAATCCTAATTACTTTGCAAAAGAATACATTTAACTACAAACATTGTCAAGTTTTCTAACTCCTGGGAGTGGTTTAATAACCGACACAGAACTCTCAAGCAAAATTATGATGCAGGCGCAAACTTGTGTGAGGAAAGTGCGAGATCGAGTTGATTTCCCTAGAGAACCGCTTAGGGATCCACGCTTATTCGACGCACTTCCTCTCTTCCCCGCTCCACTGACCAACAACCATTTGCAATGGAAAACTCGTGGCAGCACTGGAGCTAAAATGTTCTCATCTTGAGTGAAGCAAGACAAGCATCGAAACAATTCCCACCCACACGATATCTTTCTTGCGACACATACGATGGACACGCTCGGGAAAAGGAGTCCTTCACATTTTGCCCTGCCAAAATATAGTTCATTCACAGTTACTCCCGACTTTTCTGAAGCACTTCTGCAGTTCTACTTGCAGGATATTCTTCCGCCTCATTCAAACAAAGATTCACTCAATCTAGATTACACCAAAGTGACAACGCACCGCATTAGTGGGCACTCAGAGTAATAATATTTTGCATAAGAACTATTTCTTACTAGGCATTACAAACACACCGGTTTTCTCACTGCTGTTATTAGTATTATTTATAAACGAAATATCATAATTTATTGACAAAACATAAGTAAAACTTCAATTTAACCAAAAACAAAGGTTATTTTACGTTAACAAAAATATAAAACGCTTGTGATACATTGCTTGTTTAGGAACTAACCAAACACGTCATGTATGAAATTATTTCTCAAAGGTTCGATTCAAAAAGTGTGAAGAAATCGTGAATAGGCAATAATGAGACCACAAGTCAAAAGTAGTAATTTTTCAGAAGGGCATTTTTAAAGTTTGAAAATGTTTTTCAACATTCACCCTTGAAGAAAGTAAACGTTCTGTCCCTTTTTTGGCAATACTGCAAGCTCAACATTTTAAAGGCTACTTATGAACACGTGGCCATACTATTCCCTCAAAAAGGGTAAATTTAGAACATGCATCCACCAAAATAACGTTATTTGGCTTTCTATTACCGAAACGACAGTTGTGGCTAGCCTTCATTACGTTTGAAATACAGTAACATGCATTTTTCCAGTGGTCGTCTTAACTCAATTTTGTATCTTTTGACTTGTAAAAGTAGTACTTTAACAGTAAGATAACTGCGCCAGTTCAGGCTAAAATCCAACGCCAACAAGGATATTATAAATTAGTGCTGTAGATCAACTTCTTAATTATAAGTGTGCAGTTATTTAAACTTTTTATCATTTATAAAATATTTTACGTGAATACTTTAGAGTCAAATATAATTTGAGATTAAAAATGATTGCTTCTTAAAGTGCAATGAAAAAAAATAGCTCAGTTACTAATTAATATTTTTACCTACATTTGATTCATGATTTCTTGACGTAATTCTGCATTTACAAGTATGTTGGGAAAATACATATTATATTTCTTACGTATTTTGTTTACATTATAAATAATTTGCTTACCGCCGTGGATAATTTTTTCTAAGTCTTCTAAAATATATAAATAGCAGAATTATATAAAGATAACGAGCAGTTAATGCCAGGTTTTCTTATGCCAATAAATACACGTACTGTATCCCAGCTACACATGCTTCAGATTTACTCAAAAGTCCAATTGTCGGAACCAGTGTGCAACTGTCTGCATTAATAGCTTAATATAGTTTATTTTCAGAGTTACCACGTGATGATTTGATTGTGTAGGGAGAAATATTTGAGTTCTATAACAATCCTCAGTTTTCCGAAAACCCATATCGATTTTTATTATTTTTATTCTTAAAATCTATTAGAAACATACAAATAGGCCTATTTAAATTTCAATCTGACAAAGTGCTGCATTTTGTTTAGATATACCACTGTAAAAAATNAACATACAAATAGGCCTATTTAAATTTCAATCTGACAAAGTGCTGCATTTTGTTTAGATATACCACTGTAAAAAATACATATTGCCGTTTTTTATAAACCGTATCACAACCAGTGAAATTCTCGGTATTGAGAAGAAGACATAAGAATATAAAAACAAATAAATTATTGTAATGGAAATGTTTTCCTTTTATACGTTGGAGGTAAATTTTTGCTACCAACAATAGTATTAATAAATATGTTAGTCTTCTTTGTAATTTTCATTACATTTTTACTTACTGTGTTTTTGCTCACATTTCTTAGTTCATCCAGCTGCGAACTCCTATACAGTATACAGTACACAGTACGTGATTTGTAATTGTCCGTTTTACAGACGGTGAGAATAAAAATAATTTCTAATTTAATTTCAGAAGTAGCGTAATGAAGCATTTCCGAAGTGACAAAAAATCAGACTTGTGCAAATAGGGTCACACATTTACGCAAAACACTTTCGAGCACCGCCGGACCACATATGGATTTGAATATTTATGAACTGTTCCCTTGGTGCGCGGATGTGTGATTGATTGTGTTTGGCTTGGCACCGGGAAGTGNGATTTGAATATTTATGAACTGTTCCCTTGGTGCGCGGATGTGTGATTGATTGTGTTTGGCTTGGCACCGGGAAGTGACGATAATAGAAATTGGATAGTTCTCGGCCCTATCAAGGAGGCGCGTTCAGATTCAACTCTATACGATGCCGTTGACAGGTGAGGTGTGAGGTGGTATCCACGCCTACCCACCCCGATTGGAAGGAGCGTAATCTCCTTCTATTGGATTGAGTTCAACTGCAGCCAATTAAAGCACGATAGTGCCTTCTATGGACTGGTGACTGACTTAATATTGGGATCTGCCAAGGTGTGCACAGTACGGACTTACTCTGTAGAGTGATTGAAGTGGATTTGTGGCTTGAAGTGGCTCTGTGGCTTGGATGATGATAACTAGTGTTGGGCGCTGTGCATACTGTATGTTGCTCTGGAAGTTACTCCTGTCCTACATCTGGGATCAGGTACGGGAGCCTCGCCCACACGCTGTACGTATGTACAGAAGACACTGCTATAGGTGAAGCAATCCACCTGGGAAACCAGCGACATTTTCTACCGCAGCTACCTACGTGTTTTGCTTGACTTACCATTTTCGAATATGACTACTGTAAGCTAGCACTGGGCTGTTTCCTGTAATCCAGTGTTTAATCGCGCAGTGACTGTAGTTCTTAAGCTTTTAAAGCATTGTTTTCATGTAGGGCTCTGTACCGTTAAACGTATATAAAGTTCGTAACGAATTGACGCTACTGTGGAGCCATCGGGATACGAGAAGGAAACTGTGTCAAATGACACTTAAAAATGCAAGTAATGAGTTATAGTTAATTCACGGTTAGCCTTCTAACGTTATACTTCCAGGATATTCCTCCACCTCACGCAGCTATATCAAGCCTAGAAAATTACACCAAAACAACTAACCACATTTGTGGGCAGTCAGTTAAATAATATTTTGCATGAGAACTATTTCTAACTCACCTATTTTCTACCTGTATTTATTCACATTAATTATGTAGTAAATATTATAATTCATATATTAAATATAATTTAAAGTTCAATTTAACCAAAAATAAACTATTTTTATGTTACAGTACCAGAAGTGTGAAACGCTCGTGATATAAGACATATTTGGGAAACAACCAAACGTCATACAAGGGGTGATTTTTCAACGGTTTTATTTAAAAAGTGGAAAGGAACAATTAATAGACTATACAACAACCGCGTCAATAACATATACGCTCTTAATTATACGCCAGATTATACATGCTTTATTTTCATGACTATCCCTATCTTTATCTTACCTCAGCTAAAACTATACAGACTTTGTATTAACCAGCTTCTGTTCTTTCTCCCTATCCTCCTATTTACTTTCTTAAATTTTTTTTATCAAACAGGCCAGTTTTCCATCAAGGAGCTCAGAGTTCTATTCCTCCCGGACTTAATCAGAATTTTTATATTAAGGAATGACTGGTCGTTTATAGTGACCAGTGGGTTTCATCAGGGCACAACTGTTTCCTCTACCATAATATTTCTTAGCATTTTTGTCTTCTGGTCACATTTGCTTACCTACTTTCATTTCTTTGTCGCCTACATTTGTTATAATCTTTATGTTAACTCCNTGTCTTCTGGTCACATTTGCTTACCTACTTTCATTTCTTTGTCGCCTACATTTGTTATAATCTTTATGTTAACTCCGTCATTGACTCTCGTTTCCTCCCCTCCTTTCCCCAGCGCAATTTGTTTTATTTATCCCTAAAAGCCTTTGCATTTGGAGGTAACTGTAACGTTAATTATATATTCGTATTAGGTATTCTCCATTTCTCTTAAGTAATGTCGCAGATAAATTTATCTCCTAAGACGTTCACTGTNATATATTCGTATTAGGTATTCTCCATTTCTCTTAAGTAATGTCGCAGATAAATTTATCTCCTAAGACGTTCACTGTTACCTAATTTCTTCTCTTTGACGTTTGTGTATCAGTTCCTAGACACTGTCCTATATTGTAATCCTCCGTCAAGCCGTATTCGTACAATTTTCATTACTTACTTTATCGGCCAAATTTTTTTCTCAAATATATCATAAAAGTCTTATTTTTTTACTCCAACTCTATGTTCAGCTTTCCTTTTCATTTTCCTTGCTTCAGCTGCCTAAATGAGAAATTATTACTGTATATTTATTTTGATGTTTCAAGGACTAGTACTTCATACGTTTTCTGCTTAATCGTTCTGTAGTTCTTCATCTTTTCTTCATATTTTACTTGCTATACTTACCAGGAACGCGAAACATAAAATGCCTTTCACATTCTTACTGTCATGTGATTGCATTATCCTTTCCTTTCCTAGTCCCCCTAACCACTTTCATATTCTCGTGGTTCTTCACACAAATATACAAAAAACTTTAAGGTGCATTAAACTGCTACATTTGTCTTATCATTCTATTATAATTATGTACAACAATATGAAGTACGTTTGTTCGTTTTTTTAACCGTTCTCCAATTCATGTTTGTGTCCCAATCACAAAATGAGAACATCAGATGATGTCTCATATCACTTTCCTAATGCTTGAATTAGTTTAAATTCATCTTTAACAATTTAGTGCATTACTACCATCAATAAATTTTATTTATTGTAACTATTATATTTACTTCGTGAAGCTCCAGTAAAATATTACGTGATAACATATTAACATATAATTNTTATTTATTGTAACTATTATATTTACTTCGTGAAGCTCCAGTAAAATATTACGTGATAACATATTAACATATAATAAAAAAAAACTTCAGCGCAAAATTTTCCTTCGTTACAAATGATGCCCCTAAAATATAGGGTACTTTTTTTGGGAATCATTGCCTATCGGCGAATTAATTCATGAGAGTACAAATATGCGCTCTGGTAATGACGGTTTCCACGTAACCTTAAATAAGTGTAAAGTTGCAGAATGAGAGATAAGATAAACTTATAACGTTTTTGTATATTTTAAGTGAATATGTATCCACATNAGTGTAAAGTTGCAGAATGAGAGATAAGATAAACTTATAACGTTTTTGTATATTTTAAGTGAATATGTATCCACATCTCACTCTCAATTATAACTGACAAAAATATTGAGCACAATTTAAACAGAACAAAAATAAAAGTACCAATCTGTTATTGACGCATTTACAATAACGGTCCATATGAAAAGTATCATCTACCAATTAACATATCATTAAACATTTATGATTGGTTTCTGGTTTGTACAACAGAGTTATAAAAGTGCTTCTTGATGGGAGATATTAGTGGTAATATGCCGTATGTTTATAGGCCGATTTCAGACATCATCGTTAGCTTTGTGAAGACGTAATGAATTCTGCAGGAATGTAAACCTTTATTTATGGATGGACAGGCTAAAAATAGTCCTGCACGAGTACCCAAAGTGTATAATAACGCATCCTGCTATGTACCACCTGTTTCGGAAATTAAATGAAGGAAAATAAATGCTGCCAACAACATACGTGATTTACTTTCACATGATACACATATGGTACTCATATATCAAGAGAGTGGAAGCTGAGGTAGCATGTTACTCGCACATGCCCTAAGTAAGTGGACAACTTAATTTGGCTCATAAAGCTAGGTTGGCGTAAATGTTAAACCTCTATCAATAAAAAGAAAAACGTCCTTGTAGTCTGACAGGATTCATATTTTCCTCTCCATTTTTCCAATTCATGTTTGACAGGTTACAAGTACGAAGACAAGATCGACTCTGTTTATTGACGCTTATAATATGAATAAATGTTAAAAACATAGTTTTTTTCCCGTTGAAGGCTTCTTCAGACACAATTATACTGTTGGATAAATAAACGAAAGCTACGAACACCTACAGTCACTATTGTCAGATGGCTTTTTTTAACAAGCGGATATCAACAGTGGAGGTATGAAAAAAATCACATTTCCAGGTGAACATATACGAAGTGTTTCTAGCCGTCAATGATCGAACGCAGGTAACGAAACAATTAATAAATGGATGTGAGCTACAATTTGAGCGCTTCTGTNTCTAGCCGTCAATGATCGAACGCAGGTAACGAAACAATTAATAAATGGATGTGAGCTACAATTTGAGCGCTTCTGTTCCTAATAACTATCCATCCAGCGGGAGAAATGTCAAGTGCTTGCTCCTCCGCGTAATGTACACAATTTTGTTCGCTGTTGGCATGGCTGTTGCCGCAGTGGTAGAATGAGGTAAAAATTTGCATGAAAAATTGTATTAAAATAATTTTAACATATACTTCGTTCTTCATTATTCACATTGCAATTAAANTCTAGCCGTCAATGATCGAACGCAGGTAACGAAACAATTAATAAATGGATGTGAGCTACAATTTGAGCGCTTCTGCTCCTAATAACTATCCATCCAGCGGGAGAAATGTCAAGTGCTTGCTCCTCCGCGTAATGTACACAATTTTGTTCGCTGTTGGCATGGCTGTTGCCGCAGTGGTAAAATGAGGCAAAAATTTGCATGAAAAATTGTATTAAAATAATTTTAACATATACTTCGTTCTTCATTATTCACATGGCAATTAAAAATACTCACATTAGCGCAGATTCACGAAAATTGGAGAATTCATAAATTCATTACTCGGTAAAATAATAGTTATTTTGTGCTTATTTCAAAGAAATCATTTTTGTGACACCAAAAAATATCTGAGCAGAATTTAAGTAATTCTTATATTTCGGGCACTTAAAATACTTCCAAGCAGACGACATCCTTATGCCACGCATGTTCACAAAGCGATTCCCTGCTTGATTTGGCAAACCGACACGCCCAGTCTGGTCGTGATATGCCTATGTCAGGATGTCACTTCTTTGATTTGATCTGTTGAGATATAGGCTCGTCAGCAGTATGATCTTAAAAAAACCTTCACCAGAGCGTTTCACCCTTTGAATTTATCATTCAATTCCTAAACGGTATATTTAACTAATTTCTTTGCCCTATTTCTGGTCTAGCATGATGGACGGTGCTTATAAATTGTGGTGGAACTCTTATTTCAATTACAGAGTTTATCTGGGGTAATATGTGTTTTGTGGGTTGTAATACGTATCACCTGTTTAGAAGAACTATTAAAGTGAGTTAGTTGATTGTCTGGTCACATTTTAAACAACGCCGAAACGCATGGATATTCTAAAATCATTTGTGACTATTAGTGTTAAGAGTAAAGCAATTTCTGTTCCTTTTCAATTATTGAGAGAAATCCCAGCATAACAACTGTAACGTTATAGTTTCAATGAACGTATTTAATAAATCCATTATTCCTAAATGTCTGATGGTGTTGTAACTGTAATGTACAGAAACATCGCAGTGTAATAACTTAATCCATTTTGACGAAAAAAAATGTTTGGGATATTTTTATTGCTAATTTTACACAGGCTTTAATGCTTTGAATCCTGGTAACTGAATTACACGTTATTTAAGCCAAAAAAATCTTATCTTATAACAGTGCAATTTTAATGGTTGGGCGATGATGATAGCGTTTCCAAGGCCTAGCGCATGATAAATATTAGCAATATTTCTAAACGGAAGTTAGTTAAATATTTTAATTTTGCCTTATGTTGGCATTCCTGAACCAAGCTGGAGATTTCGATATGTTAAAAATTTAATTAGCTTCGTTTAACGCTGATAACAAATATTTAATTTGTGTTCAATAAAAACATGACTGCCAGTATCGTGGTTTCCTAATTACGGATCGTGTGATAACAATTAGAAAAAACATCAGCATGTCTGCTGATGAGAACAAATTGTTTTAATTGGGGAATTATCAGTTAACGTTTATCAGAAATAGAGAAAACCGTAATTAATACACAAACACTGAGAACAATTGGAAATATCAATTGTTACTCTCCGGTATATTCATCAAGTCCGAAGAAATTATGCAAATATTCACTACATTTCATTCTAAACATAAAATGTAGCGTAAGAATTTATTTTTGAACACACATTATAAAAAAACTGTAGAATCCATTTTAGTTATATTTTAAAAATAATTTTGCTGAATTTTGTCTCTTCGTCATATTTAATTAGGTTTAGCGACTTTGAGAGTAATATATTCAACTGAAATTATGCAACAAATGTTAAATTACTTATATATATATATATATATATATAAATATATATATATGTATATATACATATATATTATATATACAGAGGATGGACAAAATAATATGAACACCTGACATATACACAATATTTATTTATTAATAAGGTGTTGGGCCACCATTTGCTTTAAGAACAGCTGCAATTCTTCGCGGAATAGATTCGTAGAGTGTCTGAATAGTTTCCACCTGAATGTTGTCCCATTCTTGTACCAAAACATCCGCCAATTGCTTCAATGATGTTGGAGATGGAAACATGCTCCTCACTCTCTGCTCTAAAACTCCCCATAACGGTTCAATTATGTTGAGGTCTGGCGATTGTTTGATGATATTCTGATGCTCCTCAAACCAAGACTGAACCTTTTTGGCTCTGTGTACGGATGCATTATCATCTTGGAATATGGCAGTGTTTGGCAACTATATGCTAGTCATAGTAAGAACTTTATCATTGAGGATGTCGAGATATTCATTCGCAGTAATCCGGCCATTGATGTGAATGAGAGGGCCAGCTGAATGCCACGATATAGCCGCCCAAATCATGACGGAACCTCCCCCATGCTTGACTGTAGGAAGCAGGCAGTCCGGATCGTTGGTTTCTTTTGGGATTTTCCATACATAAACCCAGCATTTTGTAGGAAACAATGTAAACGATGATTCATCGGATCATACCACATTCTTCCAATCATCAAGTGTCCAGGTTTTCTGATCGTGGCACCACTTCTTTCGCAGCTTAGCGTTGGCTTCCGTTATAAAGGATTTCGCAATTGCAGCCCTTCCATGAATGTTAGCTTTGTGGAGCTCCCGCCGTACTGTTTTTGTCGAAACAGTATTACTCAAGTGAGTGTTGAGTTCTGCTGTCACTTTTGCCGCGGTAGTTTTATGTTGTCTGGCCACAATTCTTTTTAATGTTCGTCGGTCTCTGTCAGTTAACTTTAGGTTTCGCCCACTATTCCTCTTCGCTGATGATGTTTTACCATGTTTTGTGTATGCTGTCATTACCGTGGATATTGTCGCTCGTGAAACGTTAAACAATTCAGCGGTTTTCGTCACAGACGCTCCCGCTGACCGAGCACCAACGATTTGCCATCTTTCGAAGTCTTAGAGATCACACATTTCACCGATCGCTTGTTTTAACCGTCGCAGAACAAAGCGTATAATACACTGAAATATAACCTACAAGACTTGGCACGTAAACTGTGCAATACATACGCGTCGCATTATTTACACGGAAGCAGTGTTGCCAACATGCAACAAAATGTATTATATTGCATGATGTTCATATTATTATGTCCATCCCCTGTATATATATAATATATATATATACATCCAGACACACAGGACATTCGGGGCCCACTCAAACAGCGGCGCGGATATATTAGCTATTAATCTTGGGTTGTATGATTTATAGGTTAAGTAATTTTTTTCGAGGTTCAGCTATACGTAGCCCTTATGCATTATTATATAGATAAAGAGTGGTTGATACAAGTGGTGGCTTGCGCCCCCTCCTTAGAACTTGGTACGACACTGGATAAAACGAGATTATTCTTGAATCCACGTACATTGCTATGGTTAGTCATACAGTTAGTAAAGTAAAAGGAAGTTAAAAAAATTATTTAGATTTTTTATATACTATACACATACTTTTACACGTGGTTATCGAAATAATGGAGACACCTACGTACATGTACCGCTAAAACTGTGCTGACTATGTGGTTTGAACGTAACATATAGGTTGTTCGGAAACTGAGCAGCGAAACTCCAGACATAGTTTATTTGGACCAATAGTAACACAAAAGCCCTTTACACTTATATCAGGAAACGTATTTTTATATAATTTAGGTGTGTTCTAAGTTGCAGCGTACAACACCTGTAGAACAATAATTTGCGATCATGTGTGTAGAACAAGTTGCATAGGAAGTAGGCGCGCAACACTGCGTATGTATTACTTTCGAGTCGCACGCCTACGACCTATGCAACTTGTAAGACATGCGTGCAAGCACCGCCTTGTTATCCAGGCATTGTACGCCTTAATTTTGAACACAATTATTTGTTATAAAAATACGTTTACGGATATGCGTTTAAAACATTTATATTACTATTGGTGCAAATAAACTATGTCTGGAGTTTGGGCACTGAGTTTCCGAGCGCTGTGTAGATCTATAATGCCCCACTCCTCAAATAGCCCTCTTCTTAGAGGGTCTCTGTATCTGCCCATGTTAATCACCACTATCGGTTATTTATTGCACCCGTATTAAAAAATAACTTCGATTTCTAAAAAAAAAAAAGCTATTAATAATTCACTGAAACACGTAACTTGCTTTGTTGCAGATGTGTCTGCCGTGGGAAGTATTCGCCGGCGCGATTATTGAACGAACTTAACTGAACTATACCAGCATGATTCATGAATTTTCATTCTCAGACCCTTATATTCAACGCTATTTGTATGCGCGCCAGTATCACGATAAAAGAAACTCGAGAAATCGTTGGCCGTGTGATCCATGTTTATTTATTCGAACTCCGACATAGGTATCCCAATGATCTGAATAAAGCTCTCAGGGTTGACTTACTGACATGACGTGAACATCTTACAAAATGGGAACTAAACGTCTACTTTCCCTCAGAATAGCATCGTGAATTCTCAGTACTCCTCTCTTCTTGTAAAGTCTACACTCATTTCTCCTTTTCACGGAAATTGATTATTTTTCGAACTGCACAACAATGGAGTGTCAAAATAGAGCTCAAGCTTAAATTCGTACAATACTTTACGCGGAACTCTTGCAATTAATTGGGATAAGCTAATTTCATACACGAGAATACACCTCGGGAAACTAAGATAAGAGAATTTGAGTTATGGATTGTAAGGAGAACACGTGTCTGCCAAAAAAAAATTAACCGTATAATGTGCTAACTTCGTTTCAGGCAACTTGTAAAATTTAACCACTGGTTTATAAAGC
The DNA here is from genome assembly GCA_002778355.1 of Clitarchus hookeri. NCBI lineage: Eukaryota > Metazoa > Arthropoda > Insecta > Phasmatodea > Phasmatidae > Clitarchus > Clitarchus hookeri. The sequence continues at coordinate 102,974 of NQII01006563.1, forward strand.
GAATGAGAGAATTGAGTGACGGTATGGCGCCTAGGGGTTTGAAATGAAGTGGAGAAGTAACAACGACGGAATGGAAGGCCGAGGGAAACGGAAGCACCGCGAGAAAATCCACCGGCCAACTCGGTAACGTCCGCGAAGTTTCCCACATGTAAAAAAATAAGTTTGACCCCACAGAGAATTGAGCTGGGCTCACAGTGATGTAAAGCAACCAGTTTTATCACTCTTTTTGTTATTTTACATTTGGTGGCTTTTTTGTCGTTATAAAAGGTTCGGTGACCTAATTCAATTTAGTGTGACTCTTACAGACGTATGTTCGGTGACCTAATTCCATTGAGTGTGACGCTTACAGACGTACACTAATGTACACCCATGTCCTATGTGGGACTCGAACCCGGAACCCCTCGCACCGTAGGCCGGGGTGTAGCCAACTACATTACGGAGATCGGGTTAAATCAGGAAGACCGGGCCGGGAATTGAACCCGGGTCCTTCTGAGTGATTACCACTGAGCCACCACTGTCCCACTACACCACTATGGCCCGTTTGGAAAATGCGAAGCCCATGGCAACGGACATTGGGTTGAAAAACCTATCTATGAGTTATAAATGAATTAACACATACTGGATTTCTTCCTATTTTTATGCAACCAAATGACATAAAATTTTAGTCTGCCTAATTTTTAAATGCTAAGGACAATGAAAACATGGCATATGCATACGTTATATCTGTCTTTACGGTGCTATAAATGTTTTAGAAATTATTTTCTAAATTGGTTTTAGAAAAGGTCGATATTTTTCTAATTTTATCTTTACGATATAAAATGATAATTGGAAAACGAAAGGAATTCAATTACCAAATCAAATTTATCATTTACATATCCTGAAAAGACTTTCGATTATATAAATATAACCCCGTTATAGAGATTTTTTAAGAAAAGGTAACATAAAATTTACCTTATTGGTTCTATGAAATGTGCATGTGTTGGAACNACTAATTTTATCTTTACGATAAAAATGATAATTGGAAAACGAAAGGAATTCAATTACCAAATCAAATTTATCATTTACATATCCTGAAAATACTTTCGATTATATAAATATAACACCGTTATAGAGATTTTTTAAGAAAAGGTAACATAAAATTTACCTTATTGGTTCTATGAAATGTGCATGTGTTGGAACGACTGCCTGCATATAAATAGACAACGAACGGAGATTCCCACCAACAAATATCTAAAACAAGTTCACTGCCTTTCTCCAAACCGTTTTAATATGTATATGCCAACGAAATGGACGCGGTAATCATTTACCTGTACATCCAGGTATTTGTTTTGGGGAAAATATAGACTTAAATCCTTTGTTTTATGCTGATTGCCGAATTATCTTACACGATGGTAAAGACAAGCTGCAATATGTAATACGCGTTTAAATAATATTAAAAGTACTTACGACCTCAACATTTCTGACGATAAAACAAATGCAAAGTTACTGCGAGAAGAATTAAAAAACAGCAATGGAAAATTTAATATAAGAAATGAAATATTTAAATTTTTTGGGTTTTATATTTGATATGAACGGAATGTATATTTAGATATAAGTTTCGAAGAATATGTGAAATTATTGACAGAAATGTGAAAAATAAAGCACGAAAATACACATGTATAAAGTTCCGTGACACAATAGCAATACCAGTCATCAAGAATATAAGTGAATCTAGCTACAGTGGCTATAGAAAGAGACTAAGTTATATTTCAGGCATTGTTACGAAATCCTCAGGGATAATGCTCAAGGTTGTACTTTCTCAAATAAAAAGAAAAGTAGATCTAAACGTCTTACGAGTTCTCGAGAAGATGTCAACAAATAACAAAAGATGGCGTAAACACTTGGAAATAATGCCAAATTATATTTTCCAGCTGTAGTTTCTTAATACAATCCACAAGGAAGAAGAGACCTGGGAAGGCCAAGGAAAAATAGGCACCGGAAAAGGATTGGGCTCAACGCTTGAAGAGCAAAAGAAGATTTTGTACTGAATATGTGATAATTTAACACGACTAAAATTAAGTTGGCGAACTTTAACGTGACATCAATAATAAATATTGGAAATAAGTTCTCTTGAAAAGCGTTTATTACGTCAAAGGAATTTAAAGAAAATTGTTTGTAATGTTTATGTATGTGTAACGTCCGTTTGTGGCAAGGAACATGAAATCAATCAAAGTTATACGGAAGTGAGACACCTTCCATTGACGAATTTCCTGTGTCTGGCGGTACCGTAGAGCTGTGAACACCGAGATGACAAGGCCTTACAATCTCAATGTGACGTCACTGACGGAAGGCAATACAGTCGTTGCATAATATTGTTTTGGTATGTGAAGTAGCGCGTAAAATCAAAATAGACAATGCGGAATGCATAATTTTCGTTTCTTTCACTCTGTTAGCGTTTGTAAACGAGTAAAGAAAGATGTTCAGAAATATNATGCGGAATGCATAATTTTCGTTTCTTTCACTCTGTTAGCGTTTGTAAACGAGTAAAGAAAGATGTTCAGAAATATTAGCTTACTTAATGATTACATTCTCTGAATGTATCAACCAATTGTAAGCTATCTCTTAATTTTCTTTGCGTATAATATATTTCCATTTGTAAACAACGAAGAAATTATTCAGAAATATTATTTATTGATACATTCTTCAAGACATTTCATAACTGTTCTTTGTGAAATAAATATATTACCTTGCATTGTTTAACTAATGGGGCAGGTTCTGTATACATAACCTCTTTGGAGTGAAGCTCGCTGTGCTCTATATTTCGTAAAAAATCTGTGTTGATTAAAATAACTTATAAAAACTAACTGATAAAAAAATTCAAATAGTCTCAGTAAATTTGCTTTTTCTGAAATGTATTTTATTTTGAACAAAATACTGCCAAAATGCATGTATGTCAGGTGCGTGAAACTAAGCACCGTTGTAGGGTTGAACAGCTATAATTGACTAATGCTACTACACACATACACAAACTGCAATAATAAAAATAATGATAATGTAACATTTTCTTCTGAAAGCTATAAAGCATATAAAGATTTTGCAGGCACGAAGCGCTCTCGTGAAATAGCGTTCAGCAAGGCATTTATTCTTTCTTCATGGTAAGGAAACTAAAAGACGCCCAAATAGCCTATCAAAGTGATTTATAAGACACCGAGGAACACAAAAGTTAAACACCGTAATGGGTTATTTTCATTTAACCTATATTTTCTATAAAAACACTAGGCACCACATGCCGAAACTAACCAAGCTGCCAGCCATATTGGCCACTTATTTTGGCCAACTAGTCGTGATGTCACTGGCAAATCTATACGAGGTTGTAAGGCCTTGTAGTCTCGGTGGTCACGGTAGNTTGGCCAACTAGTCGTGATGTCACTGGCAAATCTATACGAGGTTGTAAGGCCTTGTAGTCTCGGTGGTCACGGTAGAGCGCGCCGGACCGAGTCTTTCACTATGTACCGTCATACTGGCCCAGCACCTGGAGTTGGGGTGTCTAGCGGCGTGTGATGAACTTTTCCAAGTTAAGCTGTGTTTTGCTCTGTGCTATACCTAGTCGTTTGCTACTTTACACATCGGCCACTTAAACATGGTAGTTCAGCTGACGTCACAGCACGTGTGTAATGGGTACCTCGCTGCTGTTTCGTGAGTGGCCGCAATACATTCAGTTTCTCCCTGCTCCACTCTGGTTACCAGTTAGTGCTGTGTGCGCCGAGTGTGTACAGCACTGAGCAAGCACCAGATTACGTTGCAACTCTTCACCACACGCCACTGGGGATGTCATTAGATTCCAGTCCCTCTCTCGCCTGGCTCACATCGCAAGTACGCTGGCCAGCAACCGTTACATCGCGGGTGTTTTTGAGCCTGTAGTTGTCCCCTAACTTTAGGGCCAGCCTGGGGCCTTGTGCCAAAAGTACAATGAGCGACCAAATGTGGCACACATTTTACGACGGTTCGTGGAAGACCACCATGCTATATTTCTTTCTTGGCCTGCGCGCTCACCGGATCTTCCACGTGTTGTCCATGGTCAGACGAAGACTGGCTTGCCGCAGGCCACGCGGGCACAACGGATGAACTTCGGGCACCCGTCGAAGCAGCATGGGTGGAGATACCCCAGACGGGCATTCACAGTCTCTTCCTCTCAATGCAGCACCGTGTAGCAGCTGTTCCCCTTATTCTGTACGCCACACCAAGCTGAAGAGTAATCATATAACCTGAGTATGAAGGGTATTCTGTCCAACAAATATGTTTGTGATTGCTCACATCCCTCTCGTTGTTGCAGTTTTAATAGCCAGTTAGTTTGAGAAGTATGTATACTGCTCTTATTTCCAATACTTCAAAAAATATTTATATTTCTTTTAAATTATTACTATACGCTATGCAACAAATCGTTTCTTACGAGAATGTTCTGTGATGCAAACCTTAAAAATATTCACTTTAATGGATATAAAATTATTTTAAAACATACTAGTATAAATACAATTATTGTAAAAAGTTAATGCAAATTCTAGTAATTGGTGTGATACGGTGCACCAGTAGCAGCATCTTAATAACGATTTCAAACTTGTTTAAATTGTGCTTGAAAAGTTTTTCAAGGTGTTATAGCTCAAACAATTTAAAGTAGTTTTTCTATACCTTCATCAAAATAGGCTCATAATTCTATTAATCTTTTTATGTTCAGATTCGAGCAAAATAATCAGATTAGTGTTCAAGAAAAATAACTACCCTGATACAACGACTAATTTAAAAACCACTTGTTCGATATCTATCTTTCTGAGGATAAGCAGTATGCGAATTGTCAAACAAAATATATAAGTGTTTAAAGAACTTTTGAATAAAGTTTGAAGTTTTGGAGTAAAGTTATCTGTCGTTAACTCATTAAGAGTTTCTTGAAATTCTGCCATTCTTCCTTCCAGATTTAAACGGCTGTGGCTATTACTGATCTCCATAGAATAGTTACAACAATCTTATTGTTTTGTTTCTTTGACATTGAGAAGGTTCCACATACGCAATTGGAAACACAATAAGCCTTCATGTCTACAATACCACAACACTCATGGCAGTAAGTGGTGTAAACACGCAGTTTATCAGTATACGCCAAAAGTTTCATTATAATTATTCATCTTTTACACTAGCAAATACGAATATTATCAACCAATGTAATTTCTTGAAAGGTCACTTTTAAGTTTCACCTATTGTTTTTCATCTCAGTATGGAAAATCGCAGACATAACTGTAATCGAATTAAGACACACACATGCCTCTGCGACATGAGCAGGAATTGAGGGTGACATTTCCCGTTGTGAATACGACTTTTATCGTCGTAGCAGCTCCATCAGGCTGCACTCAAGCACTTACGGGAAGCGGAAGTGAGGAGAGGCCTTGTAGAGTGAATTTGCGAAACTGCGCTGTAGGCGCACATTCTGCGACGCGCGAAACACGGAGGGTGTTCTCCGCTTTCCGCTCGGATATGTGCTTGATCAAGTGGTGGGGACGGGGGAAGATTAAGTTTAGGTTTTACTATATACGGTTACGCACGAAAAGGTGATGGGACCTCCAAATTTATAGTGGTCTGAGAATCTTTNTTCTCCGCTTTCCGCTCGGATATGTGCTTGATCAAGTGGTGGGGACGGGGGAAGATTAAGTTTAGGTTTTACTATATACGGTTACGCACGAAAAGGTGATGGGACCTCCAAATTTATAGTGGTCTGAGGATCTCTTGCGCCATCGTCTCGGCGCTCATAAATGAGTCCATCACCGGTAGACACCCAGGAATTTCGCACTTTCTATTGGTTACAGGTTAAACTCCAACAATGTATATTCGTTAGTTTGTTCCGTTGATGACGGAAACACAGTTGTTTGTATTTATACCGTAGGCGCCCAGTACAGGGGGACAAGGGGGGCGATCGCCCCTCCACTCTTCAGCCAGTAGAGGCACCACCCTCTTGTGTTGACAAACAGTCTTTGGTCACTACTTCGGTATGTAATAAGTACTTATAACTTATTGTATACTGCTTGCCTCATTATTTTCAAAATGTATCTTTTTATAGGTCTACTTGACCGAAAACAGCAATACTTCAGTAGAAATTATTTTATTTAAATATTCAAAATCTTCGCCTTTGTGAAACAAGTGTTACGTACGTGCATAACCACATGAACAAACATACAACGCACAGTATGACAGAGAGAAAGCAAAGGGGGGTGGTTAGAGAGAAAGAAAGAGATAAAATTGAAATTGACATGGATACCGTCACAGAAAGTTTCAGACTTGCTCCCCTTATGAAAACATTAAGTCGGTGGCTATTGTTTGTACACGCCCTAGGCCCTTCAGCCAGCAAAAAAAGGGGGGGGGGTGAAATGTTGTGACCGCATCACGTGCAGACTCGTCGAATAAAAATCAAGCCTACCACCATAGTGGCAGCCAATGAATAGAAGTTTGTGACCCGAGCTTGCAAGAACTGTGAAGTCAAAGCTGATGCAAAAAGAATTTGTGAAATTCACGCAAAGGCTGTTCCCGGGAAAGTGAGCATTTCAGAAATCAACCTTTGAAAAATATCACTTGCCGTACACAGCATATAAACTACCGTATACGCTGACAAGCAAACTCCCAGTTAAGTTGGCAGCGAATTAAATAACATAGTTCCAAGTCTTGACGTTGGTTTGAAGAATGTGATGTTTAAATTAACAGCAAAAAGAGTTAGTGGATTTTTACATTATGCAAATGAGAGTTTGAATCGGCATATTGGTGACCCATTTATGCGCCTAATAATTTCACGTTTGCACTTGACTGACGTATGAACAAAGGCATTAGGCCCACGGCAGTGTGAATTTTACGCATGTTGGAAGGATACAAAATGAGGGAAAATATAGACCTTAAGCAGGGCTTTCAGAAATGCCCCCTTCATCGTGAACAGGCTATAACTCTAATCTTCGAGCTTGCCACCGCTGCAAATCCAGTGATTTATCTGAAAAAAAAAGGGTTATGTGTAGTAGATGCACTTTGCCGTAGCGGTACGTGTGAATATTTTGTAGTCAAGTTAGCGGCTTCCAACGAACAAACTGGTAGTGACAATATAGATAAATATCGAGCGTGTAGTAGACTGTATTTTATACTGTCTCACACAAACAGTTTTATATTACTGAGAACTGTTACATCCATACTTCTGTCTTCCATAATTCTTATACGATAGTTGTTCTCCTGCCAGTCTGCTGTGAAGGAAACCTTTACACAAATGAAACAAAAAAAAAAAATCAAAATGTTTACAGAGTTGTACGAATTTCATTCTCGGGTAGAGGACACTAAAATACACGAACATATAAGAATCTGGTGATCAGAATATGTTACTTTTCAGACTGAAATAAGTTAGCATCTTAATGTGTGTGTACGCTAGAACTAACCTACCATTATCGCGAAATAGATCTACTGTACCCAACACTGGAGTAAACTTACTTTGAAATTTTAAGTCTGTTTTATAAAGTTGAACTGCATTTTAATAGAGGTTCTTAAGATAATGTTACCTTGACATGTTTCTCGTGTTTTTAATATTGACCAGTCTCTTACAAAAATTAGGATTTTTTTATGTACTAAAGATTGCAAATTAAAATTCTCCGAAATCTTTCAATAATTTTATTTTTGTTTCTCAATTCTCAGAATTTTGATCACCCGCGTGTCTTAAAAACTTTCATATGGTTTTCAAATTAATGAGGGCCGCGGTGGTGTAGTCGCTAGACTACTCGCCTCCCACCTAGGCGACAGGGGTCGGTTCCCGGAGGGGTCGCTCCCGGATCTTCGCATGGGGGAAACGCTGGGAGGTGGGTTTTCTCGTGATCTCCCGTTTCCCCCGCCCTTGAATTTCAGGGCTGCTCAATGCTCACTTCGCTTCACCCTCATTGGCTCTTTACATCCAGGTATTGAGAGTGCCTGGATGTTAAGAGCCGCCAAAATCTCTCCAGTCCGCTCAAATTAATGGTGACTGAAATTTGTTGATGACTTCGATATACTGCTCGTACTTACTTTACTAACAAAATCCGTGTACTGGCTTAAAAAATATACTTAAATTCTATTCTCACTTCTTGTTTCACTGACTATGTAGAACAAAATCTATGCCTATCTTAAAAATAATAATGTTGTCAATGTTAACCGTTTTATAAAAAATTGTTACAATAAATATACAGGTTTATAGACATGCAAGACCAGATTGATTCATTGCTTGACTAAATAAATCATTACCGCTGTTAATATTTGATGATGCTGTTCATTGCTGAAGATAATAAGAACCACAATTCTGAAAACTGTAAAATTAATGAACTTGACTAGTAATATAGTAACAATTTAATATGCCTATCTAACTTACTATAAGCTTCAATACCAAAGTACATTGACGCATAACGTTTATATACCTATCACCTTGGCATTACGGTATAAAATGATGTGTGGAAAATGCAGAACTATAGCCTGGTGTAAACAAAACCCTAAAAAAATTTAATAAACCTTTAAAGTATTTCTCGTTTGTGCTTTTGCCCATGATAAACGTGACTGTTACATGCCTACGGACTCTAAAAATGGTTAGAATGTAGACTGAATTCAGAAACACCCTTCTAAGGACCCTTAAGATAACTGTGCATGCCCGAAATTAATTGAGTCAGCCTGCAGGAACATCTTATTAACTTACATACAACCGTTTAATGAACATGTGAGATAAGTTTATTGAAAAGTTGTTCACGGTAAAGTGAGCAATTTGAAATAAACATTTAAAAAAAATCGCTGTCCACAGCTATTCGTATGTACAGACACAGACGAGCAGGGTCCTGGTTAAGTTTAAAGACAATCCGGTAAAGTGGAAATGTACATTTATTTTCAGTATTTGTAAATTGACTGACGATTCCGGCGACAATGTATTGCGTAATTATAAACAATGGTGAATTACTATTGCTGTTTTGAAAGAGGCGAACATTTCTCAAAAGGCAGACGCAAGTTCATAACATTTCATCCAATTATCAATTCCAAATTACCTTCTTCAATGTTGTTTTTATAAAAACAGTAGCCTTACACTGTATTAAAATATGTCTTGTAATACCTTGAACGAGTTTTATTTAAATGTGATTTACAAAAGCTAATTTAACTGGTTAGCAATTAAGCAGACACATAAAGTTTGAGATTTGCCCAATTAAATGTTACCATGATGCGGTACTTAGGTTACGTTCCTGCATTTAGGGACTAAGTCACGTGAATGGTTGCCAAGAATAACCATTTTAATTTCGTGCACTATATGACTGCTCTAATCCTTGCAATAATGATAGTTATTTTAAGGACTAGTAAAATGTTCACTGAACCCATAACAGCAACAGTGCTCATTACAACTATAAAACACGTCTTATTACATTAATCACGTCGCAAATGACCAATCATTGCATCAAGGCTGAAATAAAGACGTGTTAACGTACATCTCTGTATAGACTGTTCACGTTAAAGTGAAGACATTTGAGGCCCTAGGTAATTTTTTCTTTCAGCAGTTTTTTTTATCCTTGAACCACCTTTTTATATAAATATTACCATGTAAGTAATAAACACAGTGTGTATATTCCACCACACTCGAAAATTAATGTCTAAGGCTAAAATAAAATATATTTATTGACCTAATTCCAAATAAGAGGGCTTTCAAAGGTGCTCACTTTACCGTGAATAGGCTATATCATTAACCATCTGTTTACCCACAAGTGACGCGATACTTCAGCATAAATGTTGATTGATACCTTAGGAGTAGGCCAAAACGCGTCTGTTTTTTTTTTTTTCACTGTGTGGGAGTATCAACAACATTCCATGAATTCAATCTCTTTGGCTAAATCAAAACTGTTTGCCATTCCGGCGTTGAATTCCAAGTTGAAATCCGTATAGGATACGGATATGCACACTATGCTAAAATATGCAAAATGGGCTGCAAAAGTATATGCAGTATTTTGGATAAAACTGTGCCTCTTGACATGCTGCATTAGTCATACAGTGAGTTTTATAAGCCGTGGGAATCATGCTCACTCGTGTCACGCAATACGGGAATATGCTATAGAGTACGCATGGCAGCTGCGCAGACACCACTCTCCGTGTTCCAACGTTGGACTGCTATTCTGCCAGTGGCTCTATAGAATAACGTGTATTTGACGATTAAATCATGTTTATGGGAAAAAGTTATTTACAACGTAACGTTAGCTAAACTAACAAATTACAGGAACCCAGACTTAGTTGCGGACAAATTTCTAACGGAATTAATTTTTTTTTTTATAGTTCAATAAATCTGCCCTTGGTATGTTACTTTTTGATGGCTTCAAACTAAATATTTTGTGGATCTTGTCCATCGGATAACTACACATGTGTTTGCAACAAAATAATGCGGAGGCAATCGGAGCCAAATTATTTCACGTAAATGTCCAAATTTGATGCAGCGAACTTGGAGCAATATCATCACTCACGTTTTTTTTTTTAAATTAAGAAGTGGGAAGGGTTACATAACAACAACTCGTGCGGGTCCTGAAATTACAAGTCTTTAAGCTTTTGGAAAGGAGAGTTTGAAATGAAGAAAGTATATACCAAGCTCTCGTAACTCGAATAGGAAAAACTTATCCTTAATCGAAGGTATCTCGAAGTCGAAGTCTTACGGTCTTACATCTTCGGCATAAAAACCTATTGTATATTTAAACAATATGTACTCTGTTCATATAGCGTAAATATACTCAGATAGCATAAATATACAATAAATAACCATGCATTTTCTTTCTTTAAATATTTCAGAAACACGTGTTTGGTTTGCATATGTTTAATTTGATGGTGGTAACACATTCTTCTTTGTACAAGTGGCCTTACTTTTGTTTATTTGTATCACGTGTATTTCCATGAACTGGCTGTAAAGTACTGTTTCACCTTCAAAGTTACAGTTCATATTCGCTCAAATGTATTTGTGATATGATATAACTGTGAATAAGCGACGCATCGATACTATTGGCCGGAAAAAATAGGCCTGTTACAAATTTAAAAAAAAGTATGACATGGTCATCTACATTGCCACCCACATAACAAAGCGAGAATGTGTAATTTTCTCT
>NQII01006564.1:0-24862 GCA_002778355.1 Clitarchus hookeri
AAAAACAGAACATGTTACATCATATATACTTTCAAGGTGCACGAGTACGAGACACGCACTATCAGGAGAACACTACGGGGCCCGTATACCTGGTTGCCATGTTTGAAGCTGGGGAGCGTGGGAACGATAAGGGTAAAACTGCCGTACAATCAAGTGTGCGGTCGCCGGTATGCGCAAGACTCTGAACTAGCGTGTAGTGTTCTCGTTGTAATGCGTCTGCCTATGAGACTTTTGTAAGTGAACACTATCACTTTATTAATGGAAAGTCTGTATCAAAGTTCAGTGGAAAGCCCTGTACTAGATTCACACGAATTCACTCACAATATATTTTAAGCTGTAACAGTCTGAAAAGTTTATATCCANACTAGATTCACACGAATTCACTCACAATATATTTTAAGCTGTAACAGTCTGAAAAGTTTATATCCACGTTGAAGATCTCCAAAATAGTGTGTGCAATAAGCACAATCTGTTGAACGTTATATTGAGTGCAAAGAACTTTGTTTTAAAAACGTACATCATAAACACAATACATGCCAGACGGACATCTTGCGTTGCGACAGCTCAATGAAACACGTTCTCCCCTACACATTGTCATGTCCACAAAAAACATCATAAAATAACTGGTACAAAAATCTTGAAATATATACCATTTCTAGCATTAACTTTCTCAACACTATCCACCTTCAATAACAATGGCTCGGATTGTGAACGGCTGGCAGCAACTCAGCCTGGGACGTGCGGCGGTGAAGTTGCCGTGCCACTGCTACAACAGGCTCGTGTAATACAGGAATTTCTTCACTTTGCCTGCGACCTCGTCGTCAGATCCGCACGCTAGCTCCTCCTTCAACTGGTGGATCTCCACGTTGCCACAAGATGACGCCAGAACCTGTACTCACAACACAGCATCAGGGTTGGCCCTTTTCACTTACTCGAAAATTCCCTGATTTACAGATTAAAAAAAAAAAACTTTCCTTACGTTTTGTTTAACTCATTTTTCTAATACGATGCCTCCTTTGTAACAAAGGACACTTTGTTAACACCACAATTACCATGTGCTCTGATCTCACAGCATAATGCACCTAAACAAAAAGCCCTACACTGCAAACAAAACCTAAACATTCAAGCAACATGCCACAAGTCAACCAGGTGCTTATGTGGCAGTTAGCCATTCTACCAAAGAAATCATGTAAAGTTTAAACTGACAAGCAGTAGAAAACAACACGTATCATTCAAAAAATTAATTTTTCCAATTGATACACTACACATTCTGTTTTCATAGGTCCATGATTAATGACAGAACAGCCAGATATAGCTTGCCTCAATATTACCTGACATTTAACTTCTATGTTCAAAATTACTTTAAATTTCTTCCATGTCCTTGACAACTTTTAAATTTGCCAGCATTTTCCTGTTTTCCAGGCATTCCAGACAAGTGGCACCAACGCGACACTCAAGGCGGTCGAAATACAGTTGGTAACAAGATCTGTTAAATACGACAACAAAATATGATCGGTAGATCCGGCTTAACATCCCGTCGAGAGCGAGGTTATTACAGATACAACAAGTTACTTAGAGACGCAGTAAATGGGAAAGTATCAGCGAAGGCCTACAGCAAGGAACCATCCCAGCTAGGGTTACCAGATATGCAGTACTCAAAAAGAGGACATGTCCCGATAAAAGAAGACGTCTGGTAACTCTAATCCCAGCATTCACCTGCAGTGATTTTGGGAGACCACAGAAAACCCAAATCAGGTTGGCCATACTGGGAATCAAACCCAGGTCCTCCTGAATGTGAGTTAGAAGGTTTACCACTATACCACCTTACTTCGTAAGAAAACCAAAATATTGCTAAATATGGGAATCTGAATTATTGGAAAATTATTATCTCAAAATTGAGAAATCAAAAAGCAACTTATCCGTATTGATTTCTACACCTATCAAAAGCAAAATTGGCCAGCATGAGACGTAAATACGAGTTTCAGCTTTCAGACCCAGAAATTTTGTATCGCTAATTTCCTTGAGAAAGGTGTGACAAAGCAACAGTCTTCTTGGAGTACTCCCATAAGGTCCTTACTGTACCGCCAAGTCAATTACTGTTCATACTCAGTACACGCATCATGCACGCCCACCAGAAACTTTAGTTCCACTTGAAACTATCTTTCAGCTCACGCAAGGTGAAGAGGTGTGAACAAGTTACGTGTTAGCACTGACCAGCTGAGGAGGGTTCCTTCTACCGACGGCATGCGACGACAATCTAATGGTGGTCACAGCTTTGTCTGCCAGGTTGATGGTGAACTGTGGGCACATGTCGCTTGCACTCAGATTCCACACGTGCAGTCTGCAAGGACAAGGAGAGGCAGACGACATCTTTAGATCAAGAAACTTGCTCGGCTCACACGCTTGTGTCTGCTGCATTACGGGTTACACACACAGCACGACCAGTTGTGCATGCCTCATAACATGACACACGGTAGTGTCGCTCTATCATATGTGCAAGCATGAGTTGTTTCTGTACAAATACACATTAGAACCTTGTTATAAGCCAGAAACAATTATCACCTGTAGGGACACAGTAAGACAGAACTCTTACATAATATTTTTTGTACATAAGTACAGCAGGCAAAGTTTATCATTATCATCATCATCATCTGAATCATGTGATGCAAAATATCAGTGATCTCAACTCCATGGATCATAGCATCATCAATTAATGCTAAATTACATACATTCTGGACGTCTTCTCACTCATTGCATTGCTAGCATGTCTGAAATCTTACTTACAAGCGAAATTGCATTTGAGTTGCTGCCAGGAATTGAAGAAACACTACAAATGTTAGAAGCAGGAAATGAAACATATGAATACTGTTATAGGCAGGGAATGAAACCATTAAGCCTTATGAAGAAATGATGGGACTACAAAATAATACTGTTATATGCAGGAAAATGTTCCATACACGGAGCCGTGTTATGACAGGGTTCTACTGTACTACTGTATGCATTCGCGTACGGCTCAGAAAGTGTACATTTGAAGTGTCAAGAACCCAAATTATAATTTTCCACATTGGATAATAATATTAGAATCTAGATTACAGCTTTAATAATTTACTGTGCTGTAGTGAAGTACCATATGATGATAATACTCATACACAAACAGTTGTTTAGGATGAAAGTCTCATATAATCTCTGTACAATTCTTCTTTATTCCCAAACACTTTAAAAACAACTCTACACATTTGCATTTTTTTATTTTGCTGAGGTGATATATGTTGAACAGTGGTTTTTTTTAAAAGCACAACTCAATACAGTAACAGGCCTGACTGAGGTTATGCAGTAAAAATCCTAAGCCCCTAATTTTTCTGCAAAATCTGATATTTAATACTATGAAGGAACAGCACTTCCAGGAATTATTTATTGTACCATGACAGCATTCTTTCGCGGAGTGGTTTTGGCAAGGTGTCAAGTCCCCATGTTCAAGTATATTTAAGCCATTTTTGAGAATATCACATACCACTTGAAACAAAACTGTGCACCTTATAAACCAAACATTTTAAATTTAAATAAAAATAATTTAGTATCAAAAAAATTAAAAACATGAGAGCAGTAGCGACTATTTTTTTTAAGAATAATAAACGTTGCAAAACCAAAAATATCCCTCATTGTCAAAATCTGCAAAAAAAAAAAACTTTGCATAGTAACACACTAACCTGTTCCACTAGCAAGAAAACAGTCGCTTTGATAAAAAGTGGCCATTTTACTGGAATTCTCAGTACTAAAACCAACGGCAAAAAAGATGTCAAGTGGAAGTGAAAAGCGTAAAATGTAAAGCTGCCACCATACCTGGATAAACAATCCAGGACAAAGAAAACAAATGGGTCGGACTTGGACCACTGCACGGCTGTGATTGGTGGACCCTGGCCCAGAGCATCTCCTGTCGCAGCGAGTGTCAGCAGAGGCTTCTCCGAGGCTTGCGAATGAAGCCGCACTATGCCCTCCATGCAGCCAACCTTATCAAAGAAATTACCTTGCTCACATACGGGCAATCTTACAAGTTTAAAATACCTACTACAGTGCCATAAGAGTACCTTTCTTCTAGCATCCTACGATGGTGCTCTGTCAAAAGAATTGTTTTGAAAGAAAGCACATGGCCAGAAACTAAACTCTTACTACAAGTGATGGCAAGACAAAAAAAATATTTATTACAGACTGATTCTGGTACAGTCATGACTCTGAAATAGCAACACAATGCAAAATAAGCTATATTATGTCTACAAAACATGTACTTCAACACAGTAGGGTAGACACAATATAGGGGTATGTTGATCAACCTACCAACCTGTTTTCTAGAAAATGAATCGCATACACTATTACATTTGAATAAACAAAATATCCAGCCAGATGTGACTACAGAATTTTTGAAAATCTGCTTTAAACTGTGAGCATGGGACCCCAATAATGTGTACGAAGTCAACAGGGATAAGGCCCCATGATTTACAAAAAATAAACATAATAAATTGTGGTAATATTCATGCTGTCTGAAGGCACTGATCTTCAATGAATCGTCATAATGGGAAAGCCAAACCACACAGCCTCAAGTGAACGTAGAAGGGTGTTTTGTAATATCCACAGACCGGTATAAAGTATTTTTACTTACCAAGAAAAATGGTTGACTAAAAGGACATGGTTCTAGACATCTAGCTGAAGACAGTCCACCTACAAAACACAACATAGCAAGTCAGAACAGATCAATTACACTATTTTAATATTAATTTATAAAAAATCTTTACTGTAGTAATTTATTATGTAAATTTACTTTAATTCTGATAGGAATATTACTAGTATTAGTAAAAAAAAAACTATTTATAACCTCATTTTCTTTCCATACATTAACTATACATTTTCTTGGAGGAGGATAAGTCATGGATTATTAAGAATAATAAAGCTATTACAATAACTTACATTATATTTGAAACCCATGCATATAAACGGGCAAATCAATTTGCAGTGACTAAAAATATCTGTTTGAAAAGCTAAGAGCAAACATTCCTCCGCTGAGACTCGGGACTCACCCCAGGTGGAGAGGTAGGCAGGCGGCCTTGGCCTGGCGCCGCTCCTGAGGCAGTGCGCCACGTGTCCCGACATGGTTGCTACGTACACGTGGTCACTGCGTTGCCGGTCCAGCGCGAGGTCGCAGCACTGCAAGGTCTCCTCCCTGCTACACACCAAAAACTACTGGCCACAGCCACGGTGACTGTGTGTACATCCCCACCAAGCTGCCCTTCATCGACAAAATGCTGTGAGGGAACAGCCCTCCTCCCTTCTAGAAGAACTGAAACACCTCACTTAAGTTGGGTAGAGAACTGTCTCGTGTAAGACACGTAATAATTCATGGAATAAGGCTCTTTAGTAACTAAAAGCATTTTGACGCGACACGAGCGCTGTCATATACATATATAAGACCTCTGGTGCTCCCCTGGAGTACTGTAGCACCGACCGCTGCTGCTCTTTCCGCCTCTGTCTATTCACAAGCGAGTCAACTCCTTGCCACAATGGACGTACCTAACCAACCCACCTCGGAAGCCTCTCACAAGGGTGCATCTAAATGTGACTTACCTTCTATTTACCCAAATATATGAAAAAGTGTTGTTCCAGTTTTTACCACCAAAAATTATGGATAATAATATTTTTGCATTCTAAAAACTGTGAGATTAATGTTTTTGCTAGAGTTAAAACAAATCATGGGCAATGTTTTTTGTACTGGCGTATACGTGTCTCATTACAACAAAAGTTATTGAATAAAGCCTTTATATTATTAACAAATTGTGCTTTGTAACAGAAAGTATATATGGATGAACAAAAAAAATGTAACGTCTTTAAATTTTCATTTATTTGAAGTGTATAAAATCTACATTATTTGCAAAGAACTACGCAAGAGCTTAACGTGCTAATATATAAGAACCCTGCTAAGTTACAAATCCAAGTAATCTGTGGAAAGTTAAATTTTCCTACAGACCAAAGAAAACATGTGCGGTTGTCTTATTTCCAAGGTTGCCATATATTAAGGTAAATATGTCGTTATAGACTATGCATGGTTAAGTGAGCATATTTTAATTCAACCTTTGAAAAATGGCACTGGCCCTACTGCATATGTTTTAACTGGCACAGCGACTGTCGTGTGCCCAGTAAAGTTGGTAACAATGGACGGACGGAAAGTAGTTCCACGTCTTAACATTGATTACAAATGTTAGCTAAGCATTTGTCAGTAATCAAATGTTTCATTTTGCCTTTCTAATTTTCAAGGCATATGAATGTAGTAATTAGTAAATTTGTAAAATATTTACTGTTCTAACAATTTCATAGCTTTACTTGCCCTGACACATGAATAAATTGTTTACACCCATTACAAAGTTAATAGTGCACATGGTGTAAGAATACACAATGTGCACNGCCCATACAGTCCTCTTAACATCCTCGTTAAGGAGACTCAGATTCCCTGGTCTCTAGAAGGATACTGGCCCAGTGCACCACCTTCACTCCACGTTGGCGTAACTGGTGTCAAAGTGTTCAGTCGTACTATTCGCTGTTTAGAAAAGTATGTTGTATGTTAAGGAAAATAAAATTTAAACCATCAATAATATTACATATTGTGATGACAGAACATTTCGAAAAATGTAATTTTCCGGACATGTGGGTATTTATTTTCCCCTTTCTAACATTTCAGCTCGACGCCTTGCTTATTTTAGATTATGTCGATACTTTCCTTTACTATCTCTAACAAAACAGTTTTTTTCTTTGTAATATATTCTTGTTTTGTTGCTGTTTTTTTCTCTCGTGGAAATACTAGTCTCAACTACGAAAAAGTATTCACTTTATTAACATAAAAATACCTAACATTTGCTGTTGACTGAGCCTTTGGGGTTGTTTTCACACCTAATCCAGACAAAAATATCTCAATTTTCTTGGAGGAGGATAAGTCATGGTGAAACACGCAACACTTTATTTAGATAAAAATAGAAGTTTTTTTATTTTGATAAAATTATATAGATTTTCTACAAATTTTATTTTTGTTGCTGAAACTGGTCCATAAAGGTTCCTTTTAAAAAGTTCCTCTACTTAAAAGTTTACACATTTTGCACTAAATCCAGATACACCAAAGTAACTTGACCCCGTTCAGAAGTTTTCCTGGTTAATAAGCTTACAATATTTAGTCGCTTCACAAATTATTTAAGAGAGCTTTACTGGATTCTGCTTTTTAAATGTGAAATAAAAATGTCACTCCTTAAATTACTTTTTGGGCAAGCGAGCATTATTGCTGGTGAAATCACTGCCTTGACATTAACGTTCACAGGGGCTTCGCTACATATGTACGACAAAGTAACACATACTATAACCTGAAATAATTTTGACGGGACCAAGATGGAACTTCACTATAAAAGAGAATTAACTATAAAAAGGTTAATTATAAATGAGTTACAGTACAGTTTATAATTCAGTATTTTCTTTGCATTAATTAACTACACACATTTGGCTTTTGAAATATGAAACCATACGAACTCCACTACCTTAAATCATTTTATGATTATGCATGGATTATTAAGAATAATAAAGCTATTACAATAACATACATTACATTTGAAACCCATGCATATAAACGGGCAAATCAATTTGCAGTGACTAAAAATATCCCTTTGAAAAGCTAACAGCAAACATTCCTCCAGCGAGACTCGGGACTCACCCCAGGTGGAGAGGTAGGCAGGCGGCCTTGGCCTGGCGCCGCTCCTGAGGCAGTGCGCCACGTGTCCCGACATGGTTGCTACGTACACGTGGTCACTGCGTTGCCGGTCCAGCGCGAGGTCGCAGCACTGCAAGGTCTCCTCCCTGCTACACACCAACAACTAATGGCCACAGCCACTAAGCTGCCCTTCATCGACAAAATGCTGTGAGGGAACAGCCCTCCTTCCTTCCGGCAGAATTGAAACCAAAAACTCTCAAAGTCAGACCTCACTTAAGTTGTGTAGAGAACAGTCTCGTGTAAGGCATGTAAGAATTCATGGAATAAGGCTCTTTAGTAACTAAAAGCATTTTGACGCGCCACGAGCGCTGTCATATACATACATAAGCCCTCTGGAGCTCCCCTGGAGTACTGTAGCGCCGACCGCTGCTGCTCTTTCCGCCTCTGTACCGTTCCTATTCACAAGCGAGTCAACTCCTTGCCACAACGGACGTACCTATCCAACCCACCTCGGAAGCCTCTCACAAGGGTGCATCTAAATGTGACTTACCTTCTGTTCACCCGAATATATGAAAAAGTATTGTTCCAGTTATTACCACCAAAAATTACGGATAATAATACTTTTGCATTCTAAAAACTGTGAGATTAATGTTTTTGCTAGAGTTAAAACAAATCATGGGCAATGTTTTTTGTACTGGCATATATGTGTTTCATTAAAATACAAGTTATTGAATAAAGCCTTTAAATTATTAACAAATTGTGCTTTGCAACAGAAAGGATATATTGATGGACAAAAAAATGTAACGTCTTTAAATTTTCATGTATTTGAAGTGTATAAAATCTACATTATTTGCAACGAACTAAGCAAAAGCTTAAAGTGCTAATATATAAGAACCCTGCTAAGTTACAAATCCAAGTAATCTGTGGAAAGTTAAATTTTCCGACAGACCAAAGAAAACATGTGCGGTTGTCTTATTTCCAAGGTTGCCATATATTAAGGTAAATATGTCGTTATAGGCTATGCATGGTTAAGCGAGCATATTTTAATTCACCCTTTGAAAAATGGCACTGCCCCTACTGCATATGTTTTAACTGGCACAGCGACTGTCGTGTGCCCAGTAAAGTTGGTAACAATGGACGGAAAGTAGTTCCAAGTCTTAACATTGATTACAATTGTTAGCTAAGCATTTGTCAGTAATCAAAAGTTTTATTTTGCCTTTCTAATTTTTAAGGCATATGAATGTAGTAATTAGTAAATTTGTAAAATAATTGCTGTTCTAAAAATTTACCAGCTTTACTTGACCTAACACATAAATAAAGTGTTGCCACCCATAACAAAGTTAATAGTGCATACGGTGTAAGAATACACAATGTGCACACAAGTAGGGCTTTCAAAAGTGCTCAGTTTAAGGTGACCAGCCTACACAACTTGTGCGAAACACAAGTGTGAGGGAACACTCACGGGCCAAGGGTGTTGCCAAGGTGCAGCGAGGAACTGCGCAGCAGACGCACCTGCCCCCACGGAGCCAGCCCCAGGTCGAGCCCGCCCGCGCCGCTGCCCTCAGCAGGCTTGCGGCTCCGCACGACCGTCCACACCAGCAGGAGGCCAGTCTCCTCCAGGCTGCACACCTGCCACACGCGAGCACATGACTGCCCCGCGCACCCTTCAACGTGCATGTTGTCCTTCGATTCCCACGTTCAGACACACTTACGAGAGCTTACCAGGAGCAGGCAACAATATCAAACAGTCCCTCTGGCCCCTCCCCCCTTCGGCATAACCCATTACCTAGCCCACTACCTCCTGATGACAGCTGACCAGGGATCCAGGTAAGACGCGAGACCTGGCATTAGCTAGTGAAGGTAGACCTCTGGCACGCTTCTGCAGTCAACTACAGCCTGCGATGAGCCCACAGGTAGGGCACACTGACCCAGAGCATTGCAGAACTTTGATGACACAAGAAGTGAGGTAGTGACATACAGACCACACAGACGCACTCAAAACTTACAAGTTTGAACTTAACAACTTCTTGGCAGCAAAATATTATTTGCTCATACTGGTANGAGCAGTGGTGTGCCATGCGGCCCAGGCTGGCGTCCTCCTTCCCACCATCTCCGTCCCCGACCTGCACCACGATAGCAGCAGCTAGGAGTAACACGGCAGTCTGTCGAGCAGTGGTGTGCCATGCGGCCCAGGCTGGCGTCCTCCTTCCCACCATCTCCGTCCCCGACCTGCACCACGATAGCAGCAGCTAGGAGTAACACGGCAGTCTGTCGAGCAGTGGTGTGCCATGCGGCCCAGGCTGGCGTCCTCCTTCCCACCATCTCCGTCCCCGACCTGCACCACGATAGCAGCAGCTAGGAGTAACACGGCAGTCTGTCGAGCAGTGGTGTGCCATGCGGCCCAGGCTGGCGTCCTCCTTCCCACCATCTCCGTCCCCGACCTGCACCACGATAGCAGCAGCTAGGAGTAACACGGCAGTCTGTCGAGCAGTGGTGTGCCATGCGGCCCAGGCTGGCGTCCTCCTTCCCACCATCTCCGTCCCCGACCTGCACCACGATAGCAGCAGCTAGGAGTAACACGGCAGTCTGTCGAGCAGTGGTGTGCCATGCGGCCCAGGCTGGCGTCCTCCTTCCCACCATCTCCGTCCCCGACCTGCACCACGATAGCAGCAGCTAGGAGTAACACGGCAGTCTGTCGAGCAGTGGTGTGCCATGCGGCCCAGGCTGGCGTCCTCCTTCCCACCATCTCCGTCCCCGACCTGCACCACGATAGCAGCAGCTAGGAGTAACACGGCAGTCTGTCGAGCAGTGGTGTGCCATGCGGCCCAGGCTGGCGTCCTCCTTCCCACCATCTCCGTCCCCGACCTGCACCACGATAGCAGCAGCTAGGAGTAACACGGCAGTCTGTCGAGCAGTGGTGTGCCATGCGGCCCAGGCTGGCGTCCTCCTTCCCACCATCTCCGTCCCCGACCTGCACCACGATAGCAGCAGCTAGGAGTAACACGGCAGTCTGTCGAGCAGTGGTGTGCCATGCGGCCCAGGCTGGCGTCCTCCTTCCCACCATCTCCGTCCCCGACCTGCACCACGATAGCAGCAGCTAGGAGTAACACGGCAGTCTGTCGAGCAGTGGTGTGCCATGCGGCCCAGGCTGGCGTCCTCCTTCCCACCATCTCCGTCCCCGACCTGCACCACGATAGCAGCAGCTAGGAGTAACACGGCAGTCTGTCGAGCAGTGGTGTGCCATGCGGCCCAGGCTGGCGTCCTCCTTCCCACCATCTCCGTCCCCGACCTGCACCACGATAGCAGCAGCTAGGAGTAACACGGCAGTCTGTCGAGCAGTGGTGTGCCATGCGGCCCAGGCTGGCGTCCTCCTTCCCACCATCTCCGTCCCCGACCTGCACCACGATAGCAGCAGCTAGGAGTAACACGGCAGTCTGTCGAGCAGTGGTGTGCCATGCGGCCCAGGCTGGCGTCCTCCTTCCCACCATCTCCGTCCCCGACCTGCACCACGATAGCAGCAGCTAGGAGTAACACGGCAGTCTGTCGAGCAGTGGTGTGCCATGCGGCCCAGGCTGGCGTCCTCCTTCCCACCATCTCCGTCCCCGACCTGCACCACGATAGCAGCAGCTAGGAGTAACACGGCAGTCTGTCGAGCAGTGGTGTGCCATGCGGCCCAGGCTGGCGTCCTCCTTCCCACCATCTCCGTCCCCGACCTGCACCACGATAGCAGCAGCTAGGAGTAACACGGCAGTCTGTCGAGCAGTGGTGTGCCATGCGGCCCAGGCTGGCGTCCTCCTTCCCACCATCTCCGTCCCCGACCTGCACCACGATAGCAGCAGCTAGGAGTAACACGGCAGTCTGTCGAGCAGTGGTGTGCCATGCGGCCCAGGCTGGCGTCCTCCTTCCCACCATCTCCGTCCCCGACCTGCACCACGATAGCAGCAGCTAGGAGTAACACGGCAGTCTGTCGAGCAGTGGTGTGCCATGCGGCCCAGGCTGGCGTCCTCCTTCCCACCATCTCCGTCCCCGACCTGCACCACGATAGCAGCAGCTAGGAGTAACACGGCAGTCTGTCGAGCAGTGGTGTGCCATGCGGCCCAGGCTGGCGTCCTCCTTCCCACCATCTCCGTCCCCGACCTGCACCACGATAGCAGCAGCTAGGAGTAACACGGCAGTCTGTCGAGCAGTGGTGTGCCATGCGGCCCAGGCTGGCGTCCTCCTTCCCACCATCTCCGTCCCCGACCTGCACCACGATAGCAGCAGCTAGGAGTAACACGGCAGTCTGTCGAGCAGTGGTGTGCCATGCGGCCCAGGCTGGCGTCCTCCTTCCCACCATCTCCGTCCCCGACCTGCACCACGATAGCAGCAGCTAGGAGTAACACGGCAGTCTGTCGAGCAGTGGTGTGCCATGCGGCCCAGGCTGGCGTCCTCCTTCCCACCATCTCCGTCCCCGACCTGCACCACGATAGCAGCAGCTAGGAGTAACACGGCAGTCTGTCGAGCAGTGGTGTGCCATGCGGCCCAGGCTGGCGTCCTCCTTCCCACCATCTCCGTCCCCGACCTGCACCACGATAGCAGCAGCTAGGAGTAACACGGCAGTCTGTCGAGCAGTGGTGTGCCATGCGGCCCAGGCTGGCGTCCTCCTTCCCACCATCTCCGTCCCCGACCTGCACCACGATAGCAGCAGCTAGGAGTAACACGGCAGTCTGTCGAGCAGTGGTGTGCCATGCGGCCCAGGCTGGCGTCCTCCTTCCCACCATCTCCGTCCCCGACCTGCACCACGATAGCAGCAGCTAGGAGTAACACGGCAGTCTGTCGAGCAGTGGTGTGCCATGCGGCCCAGGCTGGCGTCCTCCTTCCCACCATCTCCGTCCCCGACCTGCACCACGATAGCAGCAGCTAGGAGTAACACGGCAGTCTGTCGAGCAGTGGTGTGCCATGCGGCCCAGGCTGGCGTCCTCCTTCCCACCATCTCCGTCCCCGACCTGCACCACGATAGCAGCAGCTAGGAGTAACACGGCAGTCTGTCGAGCAGTGGTGTGCCATGCGGCCCAGGCTGGCGTCCTCCTTCCCACCATCTCCGTCCCCGACCTGCACCACGATAGCAGCAGCTAGGAGTAACACGGCAGTCTGTCGAGCAGTGGTGTGCCATGCGGCCCAGGCTGGCGTCCTCCTTCCCACCATCTCCGTCCCCGACCTGCACCACGATAGCAGCAGCTAGGAGTAACACGGCAGTCTGTCGAGCAGTGGTGTGCCATGCGGCCCAGGCTGGCGTCCTCCTTCCCACCATCTCCGTCCCCGACCTGCACCACGATAGCAGCAGCTAGGAGTAACACGGCAGTCTGTCGAGCAGTGGTGTGCCATGCGGCCCAGGCTGGCGTCCTCCTTCCCACCATCTCCGTCCCCGACCTGCACCACGATAGCAGCAGCTAGGAGTAACACGGCAGTCTGTCGAGCAGTGGTGTGCCATGCGGCCCAGGCTGGCGTCCTCCTTCCCACCATCTCCGTCCCCGACCTGCACCACGATAGCAGCAGCTAGGAGTAACACGGCAGTCTGTCGAGCAGTGGTGTGCCATGCGGCCCAGGCTGGCGTCCTCCTTCCCACCATCTCCGTCCCCGACCTGCACCACGATAGCAGCAGCTAGGAGTAACACGGCAGTCTGTCGAGCAGTGGTGTGCCATGCGGCCCAGGCTGGCGTCCTCCTTCCCACCATCTCCGTCCCCGACCTGCACCACGATAGCAGCAGCTAGGAGTAACACGGCAGTCTGTCGAGCAGTGGTGTGCCATGCGGCCCAGGCTGGCGTCCTCCTTCCCACCATCTCCGTCCCCGACCTGCACCACGATAGCAGCAGCTAGGAGTAACACGGCAGTCTGTCGAGCAGTGGTGTGCCATGCGGCCCAGGCTGGCGTCCTCCTTCCCACCATCTCCGTCCCCGACCTGCACCACGATAGCAGCAGCTAGGAGTAACACGGCAGTCTGTCGAGCAGTGGTGTGCCATGCGGCCCAGGCTGGCGTCCTCCTTCCCACCATCTCCGTCCCCGACCTGCACCACGATAGCAGCAGCTAGGAGTAACACGGCAGTCTGTCGAGCAGTGGTGTGCCATGCGGCCCAGGCTGGCGTCCTCCTTCCCACCATCTCCGTCCCCGACCTGCACCACGATAGCAGCAGCTAGGAGTAACACGGCAGTCTGTCGAGCAGTGGTGTGCCATGCGGCCCAGGCTGGCGTCCTCCTTCCCACCATCTCCGTCCCCGACCTGCACCACGATAGCAGCAGCTAGGAGTAACACGGCAGTCTGTCGAGCAGTGGTGTGCCATGCGGCCCAGGCTGGCGTCCTCCTTCCCACCATCTCCGTCCCCGACCTGCACCACGATAGCAGCAGCTAGGAGTAACACGGCAGTCTGTCGAGCAGTGGTGTGCCATGCGGCCCAGGCTGGCGTCCTCCTTCCCACCATCTCCGTCCCCGACCTGCACCACGATAGCAGCAGCTAGGAGTAACACGGCAGTCTGTCGAGCAGTGGTGTGCCATGCGGCCCAGGCTGGCGTCCTCCTTCCCACCATCTCCGTCCCCGACCTGCACCACGATAGCAGCAGCTAGGAGTAACACGGCAGTCTGTCGAGCAGTGGTGTGCCATGCGGCCCAGGCTGGCGTCCTCCTTCCCACCATCTCCGTCCCCGACCTGCACCACGATAGCAGCAGCTAGGAGTAACACGGCAGTCTGTCGAGCAGTGGTGTGCCATGCGGCCCAGGCTGGCGTCCTCCTTCCCACCATCTCCGTCCCCGACCTGCACCACGATAGCAGCAGCTAGGAGTAACACGGCAGTCTGTCGAGCAGTGGTGTGCCATGCGGCCCAGGCTGGCGTCCTCCTTCCCACCATCTCCGTCCCCGACCTGCACCACGATAGCAGCAGCTAGGAGTAACACGGCAGTCTGTCGAGCAGTGGTGTGCCATGCGGCCCAGGCTGGCGTCCTCCTTCCCACCATCTCCGTCCCCGACCTGCACCACGATAGCAGCAGCTAGGAGTAACACGGCAGTCTGTCGAGCAGTGGTGTGCCATGCGGCCCAGGCTGGCGTCCTCCTTCCCACCATCTCCGTCCCCGACCTGCACCACGATAGCAGCAGCTAGGAGTAACACGGCAGTCTGTCGAGCAGTGGTGTGCCATGCGGCCCAGGCTGGCGTCCTCCTTCCCACCATCTCCGTCCCCGACCTGCACCACGATAGCAGCAGCTAGGAGTAACACGGCAGTCTGTCGAGCAGTGGTGTGCCATGCGGCCCAGGCTGGCGTCCTCCTTCCCACCATCTCCGTCCCCGACCTGCACCACGATAGCAGCAGCTAGGAGTAACACGGCAGTCTGTCGAGCAGTGGTGTGCCATGCGGCCCAGGCTGGCGTCCTCCTTCCCACCATCTCCGTCCCCGACCTGCACCACGATAGCAGCAGCTAGGAGTAACACGGCAGTCTGTCGAGCAGTGGTGTGCCATGCGGCCCAGGCTGGCGTCCTCCTTCCCACCATCTCCGTCCCCGACCTGCACCACGATAGCAGCAGCTAGGAGTAACACGGCAGTCTGTCGAGCAGTGGTGTGCCATGCGGCCCAGGCTGGCGTCCTCCTTCCCACCATCTCCGTCCCCGACCTGCACCACGATAGCAGCAGCTAGGAGTAACACGGCAGTCTGTCGAGCAGTGGTGTGCCATGCGGCCCAGGCTGGCGTCCTCCTTCCCACCATCTCCGTCCCCGACCTGCACCACGATAGCAGCAGCTAGGAGTAACACGGCAGTCTGTCGAGCAGTGGTGTGCCATGCGGCCCAGGCTGGCGTCCTCCTTCCCACCATCTCCGTCCCCGACCTGCACCACGATAGCAGCAGCTAGGAGTAACACGGCAGTCTGTCGAGCAGTGGTGTGCCATGCGGCCCAGGCTGGCGTCCTCCTTCCCACCATCTCCGTCCCCGACCTGCACCACGATAGCAGCAGCTAGGAGTAACACGGCAGTCTGTCGAGCAGTGGTGTGCCATGCGGCCCAGGCTGGCGTCCTCCTTCCCACCATCTCCGTCCCCGACCTGCACCACGATAGCAGCAGCTAGGAGTAACACGGCAGTCTGTCGAGCAGTGGTGTGCCATGCGGCCCAGGCTGGCGTCCTCCTTCCCACCATCTCCGTCCCCGACCTGCACCACGATAGCAGCAGCTAGGAGTAACACGGCAGTCTGTCGAGCAGTGGTGTGCCATGCGGCCCAGGCTGGCGTCCTCCTTCCCACCATCTCCGTCCCCGACCTGCACCACGATAGCAGCAGCTAGGAGTAACACGGCAGTCTGTCGAGCAGTGGTGTGCCATGCGGCCCAGGCTGGCGTCCTCCTTCCCACCATCTCCGTCCCCGACCTGCACCACGATAGCAGCAGCTAGGAGTAACACGGCAGTCTGTCGAGCAGTGGTGTGCCATGCGGCCCAGGCTGGCGTCCTCCTTCCCACCATCTCCGTCCCCGACCTGCACCACGATAGCAGCAGCTAGGAGTAACACGGCAGTCTGTCGAGCAGTGGTGTGCCATGCGGCCCAGGCTGGCGTCCTCCTTCCCACCATCTCCGTCCCCGACCTGCACCACGATAGCAGCAGCTAGGAGTAACACGGCAGTCTGTCGAGCAGTGGTGTGCCATGCGGCCCAGGCTGGCGTCCTCCTTCCCACCATCTCCGTCCCCGACCTGCACCACGATAGCAGCAGCTAGGAGTAACACGGCAGTCTGTCGAGCAGTGGTGTGCCATGCGGCCCAGGCTGGCGTCCTCCTTCCCACCATCTCCGTCCCCGACCTGCACCACGATAGCAGCAGCTAGGAGTAACACGGCAGTCTGTCGAGCAGTGGTGTGCCAGCAGAACTACGCCACCACACATCTGCACGTGAAATGTGTTTGACTTCGTGCGAGTGTGTGTACCCGCAAGAACCATCCTGTAAGTATAAAAAGGAGACTGAACACAGTACTCGCGGATAGACAAACACATTTTCCCATGTGGATGCGCAGTCGCAATGTTTCAGTGGCTACGCCAGTTTCATCAGGCGGCAAGTGGTGGCACACGAACTTTTGTGTGCGCGTGAGTTTGTCCACACGTGCCACCTTGAGTACTGGTGTATTCTGTCTCCTTTTTGTAACGTAATTAGTAGCCTAGCGGCCTATGCCCGCCACATCCCGCAAGTATTTGCTTTCTATCTCCTTTTAAAAATGTAACTACATGTATATATTTACTTAATCCTGAGGCTTTCTTGAAACTTCAAATGAAGTGGGGATGCAGAAAGTACTTCGCTGCTAGAACTGCTGCAGCAGTGCTTTGCCCCATGAACGCACACTGGGAGGTACGAAACTCTCAAACTTTCTGATCACATTGTGAACTATTTAACTGCAAATGATTTAAATCAATGTACACTTAAATTATTTATGATATTCATACAACATCAACAGCAGCTACATGCATATTTTTTAAACATCATCTTTATGTCTAGTTACGTAGTGAAAAACAAACAACGTAAGTGGCAGCAAACACAGAGTTGTTTGTTGGACACAGTACACGCACCCTCTTTCAATGACTAACTGAAATAAGGTGGAGTTTACATTCCCTGTTCCTAGTCACATTTTTTTTTAATGGTAGTTTTAAGGTGAGTATAAAAGGTAACTATGGTAAAACAAAAACTTTGTTATTTTTCTTTAACGATATATTAAGAATTGCAGATTTCTTTTTAATTTAGTGTATATATCGTCAATGTCCGCTGACTATTAATACATTTAATAAATTTTTTTACCAAGTATGTCACTGCATGAGCAATTTTCTTTCTATTTGTGAGCACTTGTTGAGTTAAAATGTAATACCTCAAGAACTATTTGTTCTAGGAGGCCACGGCTTGTCTTGAGTTACAGCGGAAGCATATGATGCATAGACATGCTACATTGGCCGCTAAACAACTGGATGAAGGAGACAAGGATATCGGTGCTGGATGGTATTAAGTCACGTCTCCATTTACAAGTGAGTTTGTTGGTTACGATTTCTGAAGAAGTACATTTTCTTGTATAAGTTTGCCATCATTTCAGGAACAGCTTCAGCCAGCTGGTACTTTCAAATTTACACCATTTATTCATTACATTATTGTGGTAGATCTAAAATGGTAGAGGTATAACAAATAATGTCAAATAAAAATTAAAACTTAATGGAAAAATAAAAAAAATATTTTGTGTTTAATTAATTAATTTTTATGAAAACAGATTAGTATGCATAAAAGGTATGGGTATAGATCCTGTAAATATTATTTTGGATTATCTTAAATTATTCCAGAGAAAAATATATGAATCCGTTAAATTTAACATTGGCGGTATAGGCCTGTCATACTCGCCTTGAGGGGCAGCGGTGGCATAGTGGTCAGGGTGCTCGCCTCCTACCACGGTGATCCGGGTTCGATCCCTGGCAGATTCACTCCTGGATTTCCACATGTGGAAATCATGCTGGACGATGCTGCTTGCCGACGGGTTTTCTCGGGGTGATCCCGTTACCCCTGCCCTTGCATTCCACCGCCGCTCCATCCTAGGGTCTCATTTCATGTCGCCTAGGGATAACTGGCACCTACAGGTCCCAGCTTGAAAACCTGTCATTCGAAGGGTGTCACCTCGCCCTGACTGGACTCCCCACACTACATTTACCAATTTATTTATATGTACTCTCCTTAAGAAATACCTTTGTATGCAACTCAACCTGCATATGGTATAACCTAAAAATGTTAGCTTTATTATCCATAAAGTCGTGGGCACATTTGCTGGGTTTGAAAACAAAACAGCTTAATTTGTTCATATATTTCTTAAAATTAATAAGTCCACTCTAAATTTTGCAGGCACAATAATAATACAGTAAGGCCTTGACAAATAAATATGCAGTTACCTCCTACAGAAAATATGTAACCAATATAGAAAAAGTTGAGTGAGCCAAGCAAGGATGCTCAGGTGTAACAACACAACTGCTGCTACTCGCCTGCCTGGTGAGGCTCTTGTGCACTGTGAGAAGCAAGTTGGTCGGCGTGTGGGGAAAGCACACACAGGTCACTGGTCGGCCGGCCAGGAACGGGACAGACTCCACGTCAAGCGCGGTGAATCCTTCACTGAAGGCCACGTCACCAGGGCTGGGCCTCAGCAGACTGCCGTCGTGTCGCTGACCTTCTTCAAGCAGAATCAGCACCGCCTGCAACACATACATTCATAAGAACCCATTATGTTAGTAACATAAACCATATCGCCTGTTTAAGTGTTATTTGGTGGAGGGGTAGCAAACATTACCTCGGTAGATAACGTTATAAATTAAATACAGTGCCTAGTTGAAGTTCTCTGCTTCTTTGCCAAATGGCTCCAAAAGAAAATATTTGAGGGTGTAAAGCTACTCCAGCAGGTTCAAAGTAATATCG
Source organism: Clitarchus hookeri (assembly GCA_002778355.1). Classification (NCBI taxonomy): domain Eukaryota; kingdom Metazoa; phylum Arthropoda; class Insecta; order Phasmatodea; family Phasmatidae; genus Clitarchus; species Clitarchus hookeri. The sequence goes on from NQII01006564.1 coordinate 19,158, forward strand.
GTTCAGAGTATGTGTTAACTGCTAAGCGAAGAAATACGTTCTCCCGAACTGATAACTGAATACTGTCTTGTCGGAAATCTCTTAACATGCGCTCGATGAAGAAACGTATCAATAAGTAGTCAAAGTACTTAAGAACATAACTAGCTACAGTTGAAAATACTCAATAACACGTTATGACACCCATGCTACTGATCTGGACGTAAAACAAGCGATACAACAAAGAGTTCTGCAAAATTTTTGATTAAGAAACAGGATCAAAACCATACTTTTCTCTTACAAATATAAAACTCAAATGTGACACGGATATGTACAGAGCTTATTCCTCAAAAGCAAGTTGTAAGCTGAAAGAAAGTTGTAAGTTTTAAACTTAAGAGAGCCAAGTTCATGCAAATTTAGGAGCTTTGTGTTATTCTATGAACTTCATTCATACGTCAGACTTCCAAGAAATACTATATCTGCATTCCATGAATACAATTTTTTTTAAAGAGTGCTCCAATGCTATAAAAGAATTTACGCAAAATTTCTACACATGAACTTATGGTTCAGCAGAAATTAGAACCTTTAATTGAGACCTAGCTCANCAGCAGAAATTAGAACCTTTAATTGAGACCTAGCTTAGATTCAGAAAGGGGAGGTACTAAGGATAGAAGTTGGCAGTGGTTCAGGTTAAAGAACACAAATGCTCAGCTATACTCCAGACGGAAGTAAGAGCACAGAGTGTGATCAAGGTTGAGAAGACGGCCAAGTGGGCAGATGTGTATGAACCCCGTGGTAGAGGTGTGAAACTTGCGGGATTATAACCATGTTCCAGGCTGCGACGAGTGCTGAAGGCACGTGCAAAGAGGAAAAGGTAACATGTGAGTGAGGATTTCAAAGACATTCAGTCCTTACACAACCTACAGTCACATTTGGTGACACAGGCGCGCTCACATCTCTATGGTTTATTAAAAACAAACACAAACAGGCGTAACAAAAGTAAACTAGTGAACCAAGATAATGTTTAAGTACGTACAATTACAACATAAACGAATAATTGCAATGACTTGCTCTGCAGTATTAGTTAAAGAAATTAATTATATAGTTTATATAATATCATTCCAGCACTTACATCATGAGTTAAAGAAAACTTAGCTTACAAAAATTGAGAAAATGAAACAAGATATGATACCTTACAGCACTAACAGGAATGAAATGTCCACAACTATTTTGTTCCCATTAAGTATGAGACTGCGACATTACCTGTCCAGCGGATGCAAGGAACTGGTTCAGTCTGATGGAGTTGAAGGTGATCCTGTCCTTCCATGCGAGCAGTTCCTGGTCTGCTTCGTCACTGCCCACTCCCAGGTGATCCTGTGTCAAGACGACTTACTGTGTATATTTAAAAGTTTTCAAGTTGTTACCTAGCAGCCACGTAGTGGTTAAGTTTCTATCAGTAAAACGTTAAATTGAAGCAAAACTGTGAAAGACGAAACAATTAACCATGCTTTGTTTGCATGTAATGCTTGCAATGTCCTGCATTAAACTGTTCTGGTACATAAAAAGCACTCATCTAAAAGCAGAAAATAATACATGGTTACATGAACAAAATATACTATTTCCACCCAACATGTTAAAACATTAAATTAATGTACAGACCTACAGAAAAGAATCTTCTGGACAACATAACAGACCACACAAGTGAGGTCATTTCTTGGACAGTCTCCTAAAATATACTGTTAGTCAAATGAGTAACCATGAATGATATTTGAAGAACACTACTTCTCCCTCACCCCCTCCCCTCATCATGCAATACACACTGCCAAGTACAGTATATCTCAAAGTGCTGCTTAATTAAAACCAAAAATTACTATCCGAACTATATGGAATATTTTGCCAAGATAAGGAAGCAATCGTGTAAGCTGTACAATATCCGTACTCAATAAAAGAGGATGTAAAACTGTGCGAGTGTAACGGNAAGATAAGAAGCAATCGTGTCAGCTGTACAATATCCGTACTCAATAAAAGAGGATGTAAAACTGTGCGAATGTAACGGTGAAGGCATGGCAAGAAAGCCACACATTGCGAAGTGTTAGGGAACACTCACTAATAAATTACCGTACCTGTGAGAATGTCCGGAACTCTCCCGTCTTGCCGTCTCCCGACTGAAGTTTCGTACAGAAGGACACGGGCTTCTGCGTCCACTTGTTCTTCACGTGGATTTCATCTGTCTGTACTTCCTCGCTGATACTGTCTTCATTCGTCTGCACGTAGACCTGAAAGTTACCATATTTGACAATAATCTAGTGCCCTCGTTCCTAACTCGTAAACCAGCAGTTTCACTCATCATCCGTAGCTGTTTCCAGCCCGTGGCCAGGTCCAATGCCTTCATCTTCCTCTGTCCCTCTCCGCCACTCTTGGGGCCACGGTGGTGTAGTAATCAGACTACTCAACTCCCAAGGCGAACGGGTTCCGGTCACAGCGGGTCGCCCCCAGATTTTTGCGTGTGATTATCGTGCAGGACGATGCCACTGGTCTGCTGGTTTTCTTGGGATTTTCAGTTTCCCTTACCCTTGCATTCCGGTGCTGCTCCATACTCACCTCACTTCAGGCACATCCACTCGCGAGACCCTGACGTGAAAAGCTACCCAAACTGATCCACTCCACTCCACCACTCTCCCTCTCTCCACAATCTTTGCCTCTCCTCTCTCTCTGTCACTTACTCCTCCCATACCTTCTCCTACTGTACTTCAGTTCCGACATCCTTCCTGTAAACCTCTCAATTACCATCCTTTCTTGACGTGCACATTTAGTCCGTTCATGGTTATTTCCAACTTTTCTGAAGCCCTGCTAAAGTTCTACTTCCAGGATATTCCTCTGCCTCATGCAGACAAAGCTTAACCAAGTCTAAAAAATTACACCAGAGGGATAACACACTGCATTCGTACGCACTTGGAGTAATAATATTTTGTATATTAACTGTCTCTTACAAGCCATTGCCAACACATATATTTTCCCACTGTTTTTATTCACATAAATTATAAATTAAATATTATGATTTACATATTAAATGTAAGTAAAAGTTCATTTAACAAAAAAATAATAGGTTACTTTAATGTTAATACAAGTATAAAATGCTTGTGATACATGGTATATTTAGGTAACATCCAAACACGTTATAAATGCAGTGACTTTTCAAAGGCTTGATTCAAAAAGTACGAAGAAACCACGAATAGACTACACCACCTCATTCTTGTCTCCTCTATGATCTCTGCCAACCCCTGTATCTGTATTTTCTCTAGTACCACTCTATTTCTAATTCTTTCCCTCCTCATTACCGCCATCATAAGCCTTGCAAATGTCATGCCCATTGCCTCTACCTTTCCTTCCATCTTCTTGTCCACTATCCATGCTTCTGCTCCATAAGTACAAAATATGTCCTGTACAGAATCTGCTTGCATCTTAGTGGTTTTAATATGTGCAGTAATTATAGAAGATAAACAAGAAAACGACATATTTTTTTAATTCAGCAGTACTCAGTGTTGATAATGAGGTTGCTGAAGGAGATTGAAGGAGCTGGGAAAAGAGATGCATACCACACGAATGTGAAGGAGGAATGGGAAAAGTAAAAACACAAAGACTGCAACAGGTTTCTGAGGTTGGACAAAGTACACTACAACTATATTAACGAGGCTGCCTAGCACGAGACCGTCTGAGTGAAAGGATACTGTTTTACACGTGAAACAATTAGGTACATTGTAATGATGCAATATTCTTAATTTTTTGGGAAATGGGTGTAAAATTCTTTTGTGTGTATGAAACTTTGGAAAGCTTCGTAATATTTTTATCGGGTTTGAAGTTTAAAGCAGTGGTGGCTCGTTTCCAGTGGTAGTTTGTTTGTCCGGCAGACGTGTGCTTTTGTAGGTTATCGGGCGGACGTCTGCTGTTTACGTTTTATCAGGACGATGGTTACAGTTTTCGTTTCGAACTTTGGAGTTTTTGTGAAGCGTCAGCATTAAGTAGATACTTTCAGGCGACGTCGACAAGTTTTAGTTCCTCCGGCGTCGTTTTGTTGCACGAGAAGTCCGTTTATGTTGACAGCGCAGGATTAGTTCCAGCGGAGCAGTACCATAACGTGTTGAGAGTGTGCGTGGCCAGACCCTTATCTCCGGAGAGGGGGGCGAGAGGCAGAACAAAAGACGCGTCTGTCTGTCGCCCTTTAAGCAGTCTCACTTCAGAAGCAGTTGGAGCAGTGCTTCAGAGTCAGTCGTCTGAGGCAGTCGTGGTACAATGCTCGCGCTAAACCCCCACATCGGCCACTAAACTTTGTTATTTTATTTCTCTGCCATTGTGGGAGGTAGCAGCATATTATATTTCTTTTGATGCAAGTTTTGAGACATTAATAAGCTGTAAACGACTGTGGCGTTGGTCTTTACTTTCATATTTATCTGTGAGAGGTTCGTACTCTGCATACTGGAAATTCGTCTGTGAACTATGTCGCTAAATGTTAAATAAACATATATAACAAAATACTCTGGTGTAACTTCATTCTTAATTAATCGGCGTCCATTTACTGAGTCTCGTGTTTCTACCTTCAGCTAGTTGTGGCAAAGTAAACATCGGCCAGGTAACAAGTGCCGAACGTTACAACATCTAAGCTATCTTCCACAGTATCACTTTCAAACAAAAAAGCACTGTCTATCTTTGCCTGGGCTAAATTTCTACAAAAGTATTTTATAAAATTTATAATGCCATGAAAATTGTGAGTAAATTAAGTTCTATAGATTACAGAAAATCACAAACTCTTATTATTGTACTCCCAACTTTCTCTCTTGTAGCATGGTTCTTCTCTTCAAAGCGTACAATGTTTTTTTTTTTTTGTTTTAAATCAATATTGCGCAAGCTAGCTGAGACATGCCCAAAATAAAATTTAACATTTCACTCAGCCTGTCCTGCACTAGAGATCGCCCTTAAGGACTAGTTACTATTTTATAAATGATGCTTTTTTTCTACCAACTATTTCATAGCCAGACAGACACAGACATAGGCATACAGAGACAGACACGCACACATACAGCACAGAGATACACACAGACAGACACATACAGAAAAACCCACACACTTCAAATATAAATATCGCACAACTTTCTCTGGAGCTGTGAGAGGAACAGGAAATCAGGACCAGGGAACAGTGGTGACTGAACAAGAATGTGGTTGGTATATCTTGTCTGACACGCCTGAACATGGGTGGCCGCTAGGAGCTACTCCAGTATTTGTTTGTCAACAACACTCGCCTCCAGGACTACTGCAGACTGGAAGCTGACTGTACTGGAGTTACTACGTCCAGAATGTAATGTGTCTGTGTACAATTAGAAACAACATCCAACCAGTTACAGTGGAGGAAAGTGGCAGTTCAAAGACACGTCGACAGCACCAGCCTTAAGCACATGAGTAACACGATCGCAAACAATTATTATGTCAGTAACAGTAATGTGCATGTCCATATTTATTAAATTGCTTCATAGTATTCAATTCGAGGCAAATATTGATCACCAGATTAAACAGTCAAACATTCTATGCATAAATATTCAGATGTGTTACATTAGAACCATTTCCTGTGTATTACACCTATTTAATTTGGTTCCATTTACTATTTTACAGTATAAGTTTCCTTCTTTTTACGATATCTTGCATTTTGCGACAATTTTTCTTGGTGCCTTGAAAAGCAT